>BMAV01023021.1:124237-181392 GCA_019973955.1 Trichonephila inaurata madagascariensis | reverse complement strand
AAAAATAATTTTACTAGAGTTGAAGTTGCTTAAAATGACAGGCATATTAACATTTACCAATATGTATTTTGTAAGATATATATATATATATATATTTCTATAATATTTCTGGAGAGTGGTTATGATAACTATGTCGTGGCGAGTGGATGGTACTGTTACGAACGCAAGGATAGGGCGTGGCCATCGGAAGTGTTTTCTTAATATTGGATACATTTTTAATTATTGTTGATATGTTGCTTACTGATGAGATTGACGAGGCAGTCTTACGATTAATTAAATCCGCTTTATTCCACGTCTTGAAACCCATAAGCATACTAAACATAGAGCATGCAATGGACGACACAATACAGAACAAAGAAACTACGACACTACGCAATGCAGCCAGCCACATGATTAAAGACACAAACAGGAGAGAGAAAAGAGCAGGATTTTTCTGAGTTCCGCTTTTATTCCAAGCGGGAAATCACATTATTGTGGGGATGTAGTTCCAAAAGTTCCCGTTAGGCGGGTAATTAATAAAACGGTTGTCCTGGAGGACTGGGCCATAAATAAATCAATTGCTATTAAAGATTAAATTATTGGGAATTATTACATATGTATAACAAGGGGGTCCCCTCTGTGTGTGCCCACCTAAAAGCTGATCAACTCCCATTATACAAATTATACAACTGTTCCTACTCATTGCTCAAATTGTAAGACTGTAATTTACACGTATTCGAGTGTAGTTCTATTTTTTCCCATTATATTGCAAATAAGGGGGATACATTTCTAGCCCTCAACTCTGCATAACTTCTAATCATAATGTTAAACAAGATTTACTGCTTTTTTATTATTGCCTATTAAATTTTATTAGTCTAAGTTTAATTCTCTTTTCCGCATAGTGCTTGACAACAATCTAGTGGCGATAATGGTGATGAACTTATTGCCAGCTTCCTGTAGAGTCTTTAATTTGAGTCTTGGTGCCACTTGAGTCTTGATGTTACTGGCACTTGGTGCCACTGGTGGTATAGAGTGAAAGTTAGATGAGTGGGTGCCATATCAAGTTTTGTCCTCGTCACATGAATGCGACTCAAAATTACGAAGTCCGTGGTCGATAAATTCAAAGTTTCTGAGTGCAATCTCAATAAACATTAAATCAATGAGTTGCCAATAATCTATATCAGAAATTGTAGGTCCATGAATGTTGCACACATTACACTTAAATTCAAAAAAGAATATAAAACCGAAGTTATTAGTCAGTTAATAATAATAATTAATATTAATAATAATAATAATGATATACAACAGAGTTATAATTCCGGAAGTGAATTCAAAAATCTCCATCAAATTCCTCTAATTAAACTTTAAGTGTATGAATTGCTTCAAATATTTATACAAACATCGAGTGTATTGTGTGTGATAGTTTAAACTATAGACAATCTCCTAATGTTATGAAATGGTACAGTTGTTAAATTTTTTTACTGTAATAGCTTTAAATCAAAACATTATACTTGTAAAATTCTCTTTAGTACAGGGATCGGCAACCTTTTAGTTGTGGCGTGCCAAACCAACCTACCAATAGGATTCAGCGTGGCGCACAGTAAAACATTTTTAAAACAATTCAAATTCCGCGATAATGCATGCAGTGTTAGGGGACAGAGGTGAATAATATAGATTTACAGTTATATTATATATTAATTTTGCAACATTTAAAGATACTTCTTTACATAAATATAAATAGCATAAAATAAAGCTTCTTCAACAAAAATTTAAAAAATCAAACTCTGTACCAAGATTAGGCCTTTTTAAAGCATACTTATTTAAATAAGAAATACACAACATAAAACATAAGTATTTCCCTTTATTATAGTGAAATAAACAAGATAAATAAAAGGTTTCATGTGCGAATCTTGTGCTTGCACCAATCTACTTTCATACCACAAAATCCGGAGTATAGTTTGTGACTTTGAATTTGATACGATTTCGAGCATTCAGTTATTAAATATATCCTTTGTGGACTCGAAATATTTTTCATATGAGGAAAGTTATTATTTTTTTTTACTTATAGATATGTAGAATGAAAAGCGGAAAGCAGAGTACATATAATTTTCTCTCTTCAGACAATTAAAACTCTTCAACATTGACATTTAATAATTTACAAAGTAGCTATAAATTTATTTTTCCTATTTTTTTTAATCCCGTAATTGTCCATAATTTTGCAGATATTTATCAAATAAGGTCCGTAACCAAGTTATCAAATTCCATCCACTCAAAAATTGACAAATTTGTAGAATAGTGCAGAGCGCTACTGAGAATTTTACCAAAAAGCCAAAGGTTGCCAACTTTTGCTCTAGTAAATGAAGATTTATAAATTATAAAGTAAATTTTTCTACGGAAGAGAGAAAGAGAGTTGCATCAATATATATGTCTTGTTTAAACCCTTTTACTATATTTCAAGATGTCTCACGTGTTTATTTGTATTCATTTCCTTACCTGCCCCTGCTCTCTCCCTGCTTCTCCTGCTCATCTTCTGGACTGCTGGGGCATTTCCCTGCGACAGTTGTATGAAGAGCAAGACCTGGTGTGTGACACTATTACGCGGAAAGGTCAAATAGATTTGGTTAGGCTTTCCTGCTCCAAGGAGATTGGAAACAACAACTATAACACTTGTATTCATAACAGTTTGAGACTACCACAAATACCGTATATATTTCTGAATATAAACCGATCCGTGTATAAGCAGAAATTGCGTTTATTCTTCAAAAATGCAACAAATGTTTCATTATAAGAAAATGAGTTCATGTAACCTTCAAACATGTCACCATGATGGGGGAAATATTACCAAATGGGTAAAATAAACAGGTGGAAGGCTTTCTAATTTATTTGGTGTAAAGTAAAATGCTAACGATAATTGTTTTATTTCTGGTAACCCTATCTGTAACTAACCCATTTTTTTGTTTCGTTTGATTGTTGTCTTGTTTTATATCTGTACAATTTATACATTCTGATCTATTTTTTGCTTGGAAAATAAACGGAAAGATAAATTCATATGGGATTTGATCATTGACCTATATATTTTATGTTCGGAAAGCAAATCTCGCTGCATAATGATCATATGCATTCAGACATCCCAATGAAAAAAATTATTGGGAAACTTGAATTATGACACTGACTTTGAAAGATATTTATGTCACCATTTTTTTTCTTTTATTAGAAATAGAACTTTGAATTAAAACACACCCAACAAGTTAAAAGATTAATATCGTTTTTGCAAGGCTAACAATAAATGGAAAGGGGAAAAGAAAAACATTTTCGCATAAATTACTTTTTTTTAAAACGAGATTAGTTTTTTTTTTTTAAATCAGTTTTTAAGCCACCCTCTTAATTTTTCGATAAAAGTGCTCCGAAAATTCTTGACTTATACATGGAAGTATACAGTAGTTTAACTTTGTGAAAGGAAAACCAGTTGTTCATGAAGTATCATTATACTAGCGAAAATTATAAAGCGAGAAAATTCGCTGTCAGATTTTTTTTGAAATTGTTCATATCAACTTGAATACGTCGCAGGAAAATGATGAAATTAGGGCTTTCATCAAATCCCTAAGGGAAATATCAATTTAAGCAAGATGTTAAAATAACGTCTCTTTCAGGTGATTTCCTGGATATAAGTAAGTGATTTGATAAAATCCCCGAACTGTTCTAGTGAAATGATGAAATGAACAAGTCAACATTTGTAGAGTTCTGTTTTCTCTTGTTACAACTCCCATTTTCCTTCTCGCTTCTCCTCGACCCAGACAGCGACGGGCCTTTGGCGTGACGCATCAAAACAACATGACTTAAATATCATTTTTTTAGTTTTATTTAGTTATAGTCTTTACATTATTATCTTTCGGTTGATGTATCACTTTTGTATGCCTGAAAATTAGAAACTGGATAAAACTTCAATTGAAAAATGTAGACAAAAAATTAGGCAATTCGACCACGCTCTCTTTATAGATAAAAAAAGCTTTTTGATAATAAAAAAGCCACTTTAAAAAGGAAATAATAACTGAAAAAAGGTGTTACAATTAAAGCAGGATATTTCTGAAGTATTACATAAATGTATAATTTTTTTAAAAAAAATATGTTTCAAACTCTACTACAAATGCCTTTTTTTTTAAAAAAAAAATATACCAGCTTTATTATATAATTATTTTGTTAATTAATTTCTAATAAATAATTTTTAATTCAATGATTGTTGTTGTATTAATTACTCTATTTTTAATAATGCACCATATTTGCTAAATAAACACTTCTAAGCTCTTGACAATATTATTTCATCATTTCACTGAAATAGGTTAAGGATTTGATCAAATCACTTACTTTCCTTAGCGAAATCACCTTACAGAGTTCTTATTTCAACATCTTGCGTGAAATGGTCGTCTCCCTAAGGGATTTGATTAAATCCCTAATTTAATCATTTCTCTGCGACACAAATACATTTTCCTTCAAATTTCTCTTTCTCTTTTTGCTCAAGTTCCAGACTGATAGATCGTCCTCCGTTTCCGTTCATTTTCTTTGAATGTTACACATAGAGCGAATCTCTTTTTCTCCATAATCTTACCATGATCTTTTACCTGCCGCAACTGGACTTGGGAACACTTTTGCCGATCACAAAAGAGCACCAACCCATCACTGTCAGCCTTTGGACAGATTCAATGGCCTCCAACATATATCTCACTTCAAGTACTTTGACATCTATCCGGCAGAATGGACATTGCCGGAGGGTCCTGCAGCATTTCGGATACAAAAATATTTCTATTTTTCTGAGTGCTTTAGTCATTTTCAACTATCCGGCAGCGATTTTTGTAGAAGAGCGAAATGTTCTAAAGCTGTGGGAGAGTGGATATTTTCTCTTCTTTTTTTGTTACTCCTTTCTCTATTTTGCAGTTTTTGAGAAAAATTTTGTTTCCAAAGCAGAACTCCGTCTAGATTGATGCCTTGAGGCGTTAAGAGCAAAGAAAGAGGATTCAATAGATCGCGTCAAATATTTTCCAGAAATAAAATAGATTTATTATTTGGTGAATGTTATTCTACAGAATTAACCTTATTTTTAAAAAATATTATTTCTCTTGAATGAATGGAAGAATGGTTACCATGAAACGTAAAAACTTTTTACATATCCTTTAACTCTTATTAAAATAAACAATTTACATTTAATTGCTTAAAATGATTTATAAACAGTAATCGCTTACGTAGTTCGCAACTTGCTGTTAGTGGTAGAATCGTTAATTTAGTGCTCCTCAAACTTTCGATATTCGCGAACTAATTTTCAATTATAATTTTCATCATGCCTCCCCATTCCATATAATAACAATGTATTGAATGCAGTAATAATGAATAATACTCTGACGCTAAAGCTACAATAAGACCTTAATTATAAACCGTACAAATTATCAAGATAATTATTAAATTTTTACTTAATTTTTTATATGATAAGCCCATGGAAAATATCACTAGAAATTATTAAAATTGTTCTTAACTTAATATTGTTACTTAGTATCAAATACATTGTGACGTACTGATATATTTATAAGTATAGTATATCAGATTAAATATGTATTTTATTTTTTATTATGTTTTACTTCTTTTTTGTAAATTGGTAATTTTTAAATAATCTTTTATTTTCAATTTTTCGATATGCTCGCGCCCTACAGTTTGAGAAACACTGCTTTAATTAATTCGCAGTTGTTTCGAAATTAAATTTCAACATAAAGCATATTTTTGAATGATTGCAGTGATGTTTGAAGATTCAATTTTGCAATAACACACACACATTTTTGATATTACTGTAATTCATTTATCCTTTAGAATTGACTCAACCGTAAGTTATTTAAGTATGTTTTCTGTAAATGTTTGGTTTCAATAACGACATGCGAATATTTTATTTATTCAGTCAGCTGCATTATTCGAGTGGTCATGATCTCGAACTCATGGTCGGAAAGCGTACCAAGCCCTTGATCATAATGCCACTTAGTTGATGCACGTTAAATCTGTCGAAACTCAAAGTTCTCCCGTTGGAATGGTGTAGAAGTTCGGGTAAGGGGTTCCATCTTAGATATAGTCCTCGTCACTTCACCATAATTCAAAATTACTTAGCCACTAGCCATTGTGTTGCTTCAAAGAGCGACGTAAATGAAATCAAATTAAATTCAGCTAACTTACGTAATACAGCGTTGATTAATTATTTTTATGAACACATAAACGTAAACCAGCGTTTTTCAAACTGTGGGTCACGCCCTCCTTGGGGGGAGGGGTGATAAGTCTACCAGGGGGGGCGAGCATATTGAAAAGTTGAAAAAGATTATTTCTGATTAATTAATATTCTTCAAAAGATTATTTCTGAAAAAATATCAATTTACTGAAAGTAAACAAAATAAATTTGGACATAATAAAAAATAAAATACCCATTTACACTGATATAATACACTTAGAAATGAATATCAGTGCTGCACAATGTATTTTATGACAATAGTAAATTAAGAAAATTAACAATTACCAGTGACCCCATGGGCTTGTCATATATAAAATTATATACAAAAATTGACACTCATCGTTATAATTTGTACGGTTTATAATTAATCTCTTAACTGTGCCGATTAAAAGTAACGGGATTCTCCCCCCAATATCATCGTTTTCCGCGTAGGGTTGCGTATGTGATGTATTGTGGTGGGGGGGGGGGGGAGATAAGGAATAAAAATATCCTCTGAAATAAGTAAACCTTTCGCAAACACTGTCAAGGTTCTTTTACTGCATTCCAAAGCCTTCCGAATAATTTTATGAATGGCAGTGCACAGAAAGGATCGTTTTTCAGAAAGACGTATATATACGTCCAGGGCAATTAAGACATTGGCTGAGCGAAATGTTTATATACGCTGGTGGCTGTTAAGAGGTTAAAGTAGTATTGTAGCCTTAGCGTCAAAGTATGGTATTATTGAATTCAATACATATTTATTATTCGAAGGGGGTGCGCTGAAATTTATGATTGAATACTGGGTCGCAAATATAGAAAGTTTGAGAAGCACTGACTTAATACATTGAAAGTGAATACATAACTGCATTACAGTTAGTATATAGTTATGACATTTTACTGTAGAGAGATAATTATATACGTAGGCCTATATTTATCGATGTAGCTAATAATAATATTAATAGATGGCAATGACAGATTCTATTAGCTCATGATCTAAATCCATAAATTGAATTGTTTTCTTGGTTGATTGATTATTTTATTAATGGCTCACTTAGGAGCAACACGAGGTCTGCAGACTGTTTTTGATCGAATTATGAATGAATGAAAGATTACGGACATGACACATACGAGATAAACTCTTATATAAAAACGTACTAAAAGTGGGTTTTTAATAATGTTATGATGCCGCATAAGTGGGATAATGCACATATTTTGCTTGTATATATCCTTAATGCAAAAGGATTATTTTATATACGAACCACTCTCCTCTCGAATTATTCATTGTGTTAAATATGCAAATATGTTTTGGAAACTCCGGGGTGAACTATCCATCAAAAGGATATTGTTTGAGGTAATAAATTCGGTTCTAATATATATAAGATTTTTTGAAAGGTAGTTTTTATTGCTGTCTTTAAAAGTGCAAAGTTGGAAATAACTGATATGTTCTGACATATTTGTAAAATATTACTTGATATTTTTTTGTTAAAGTGGATTATATATATAAAAAACGAATCCATTTCGGTTTGGCTATATTTTATCAAGTGGGTTGCCACCCTTCCGTCGATTGTGATGTTTGGGACACCAAATGAACAGCCATTGTTATATAAATAGCTAAGTTTATTGGTCTATCCATTGACTATCACGCAAAGTTATAAAACTGAGGGAGCAGTCAAATTTAATCTTTATCCTATATTCCTAAGACAAGTAATTACACACTCAATTATTAACTTAATTGAGTGTGATCCGATGTAACTGCACTCGTCAGGTCTCTCCCGGATCAACTGGATATCTCGGACTAAATATTCTTTATAAGAGAACACCACGGACTTCTGATAGTCACTCCCCTTATCACACTTAAATAGCAGCCTAACGACTAATTCTAACACTAACATTGCTAGGGTTTAAATATCACTCAAATTATTATAAAATCAAGTTCTCTCTAAGGAAGGTGGTTTTGAACTCAAACAACAGTTAAAAGAGTATTTTCCTCCAAGAGGATTAGTAAAAGGGTGTGTACAGAACCCGTCGCAAGAGGGTGAGGAAATATAATTGTACTATTGTTTGGTAATATGTTCAGGTGATAAAAAACCTCAATTCCGAAAAAACTGCAATTAACATAAGAAATATTGTAATTGGTACTATAATAAACATTAATGTTGTTCTATTTTCTATTTTTCTCATACATAAGCGAAATAACGTTTACTATGTTAAAACATGTTTAATACTTTAACATTGAGTTATTATTTTCAACTTGAAATTATATATACTAAGCATTATATAGCATTATTGAATTCAATGATGCTATACTTTGCAACTAAAACTTCGATATGACTTTAACCTCTTAAGTGCCCCAGGCGTATATAAACGTCTCGCTCAGCCAAAGCATTAATTTCCCCAGACGCATATATACGTCTTTTCGATGCAATATCTTTTCTCTGTGCACTGCTATTCATAAAATAATTTCGGAGGCTTTGAAAAGCAATAAAAGGACCTTGACAATGTTTGCAAAGGATTTACTTATTTCAGACATTATTTTTGCTTCTTTATTTCTCCCCCCCCCAATAAATCACATACACGCGCCTACGTAGAAAACGGTTTGCATTGGGAAGCGAACAGTGTAACTTTTAACCGGTAGTTAAAAAATTCATTATAAACTGTGTAAGTTTTGAAAAAATAAGTGTTTATTTTTTATATAATTTTATGTATGACAATCCCATGGGGTCACTGGTAATTATTAAACTTGTTCTTAACTTAGTATTGTTAAATTAATTATAAAATACATTCTGTAGCACCTGATACATTTATAAGTGTAATATATGAGTGTAAATGTGTATTTTATTTTTTACTATGTCAGAATGTATTTTGTTTGTTTACTTTCAGTGAATCAATTTTTTTAAATAATCTTTTGTTTTCGACTTTTCAATATGCTCGCCCCCCTCATAGAGTTTTCACGCCCCCCAAGGGGAGCGCGCCCCACAGTTTGAGAAACGCTGACTTAGGTATGTAAATCCAAAAGCGGAAAGCAGAGTACATGCAATGTTCTCTCTTCAAACAACTTAACGTCTCCAGAAATGGCATTCAATGATTTATAAAATAGCTGTAAATTTATCTTGAATTTTTTTTTCAGATTTTTTTTCATAATTCCGTAAATATCCATAATTCTGAGGATGCTTGTTAAACAAAGTCCATTAAAAATTTATCATTTTCCATCCACTTTTAAATTGACATATTTTTTAGATTAGTGCGGAGTTTCACATGTGGCACACGTGCCATAGTTTGTCGACTCTTTTTCTGGATCTTGACAAAGTAATCCCATATACGCTTCACAACTTTGGCTCCATTGCTCACTGTTTTCAACCATGATTCAGAAATTTCTCTTAAGGTATCCGACTACGTTCGGAACTATGATTTTGCAAAAGTGAATAAATGAATAATTTTCTTGATATTTAGTGTCTACTAAATTAGCATTCATGTATAAAATTGTTTTAAGGACATTTGGCAAAAAAAAAAATTATTTAAGTACAATATTTCGGAAAAAATTAACTTAGAATAATCTTTTTCAAAATGTTCTCCTTTCGTGAAAAATGCTTCTATTATAAAATAATATTTTGCCCGTATATAGCTCAGACCTCTCTACAGAGGCCCAACTAGAGTTTTTGAAATATATAACTTAGAAGTGGGTTTATATCCATATTTTATGACAACAGAGGGGAGCAATTTTAAGAAAAAAACACTAATAATTATATATTTCAATTGGTGGTAACTCTGAAAATAATGTAAATTTTTCAAAAATTTTAGTTGAGCCTCTGTAAAGAGGTCTGAGCTATATACATGCAAAATATTATTATAATAGAAGCATTTTTCACCAAAGGAGAACATTTTGAAATAAGGTTATTCTAAGTTAATTTTTTGCTGAAATATTGTATTTAAATAATTTTTTTGTCAAAATGTCCTTAAAACAATTTTATACATGTATTATAATCTGAGTGACACTAAATATCATGAAAAAATTATCCATTTATAAGCTTTTTTAAAATCACGGCTTCGAACGTAGTCGGATACCTTAAATTCATAATAAATATTTGCTTCATCAACACTATTCATCCTCTAATTCACTTCTTTAGGCTTTGTAACTTGGGAATTGCTCTTGTTCTTAAAGAGAGAAGACAATGAGACTGTGTTCACTGAATACAGCCAAGGGATCGATATTTCACAATAAGTAAAATGTTTTGTCTGGCCACACATAATTCCTTTCAAAGCTTACTATAATCTACACATTGAGGAGATGCAATATGTTTGTAGTGTTACTTAGTGAGAAAATGTCTGATTAAAAGAAGTAGTTCACATTTTGTTTTGTTCAAATATGCATGAATTTAAATTAGGACAATCAATTTTTTAGAATTTTAAATACATTTGAAACTAGAAAATTTCCGCTTAAACTTATAATTTTTATCTTACTAATATTGTTAATGTATCCGACTACGTTCGGAACCGTGATTTTAAAAAAGCGCATAAATAGATAATTTTCATGATATTTAGTGTCACTTAGATTAGAATAGATGCATAAAATTGTTTTTAAGGACTTTTTGACAAAAAAAAATTATTTAAATACAATATTTTGGCAAAAAATCAACTTAGCATAATCTTTTTTCAAAATGTTCTCCTTTTGTGAAAAATGCTTCTATTATACTACTATTTTGCCTGTATATAGCTCAGAGCTCTCTACAGAGGCTCAACTAGAATTTTTGAAAAATTCACATTATTTTCAGAGTTGCCACCAATTGAAATAATTATTGGTGTTTTTTTTCTTAAATTTGCTCCCCTCTGTTGTCATAAAATATGGATAAACCCACTTCTAAGTTATATATTACAAAAATTCTAGTTGAGCCTCTGAGAGAGGTCTGAGCTATAAACAGGCAAAATATTATTATAATAGAAGCATTTTTCACAAAAGGAGAACATTTTGAAAAAGGTTATTCTAAGTTAATTTTTTGCCAAAATATTGTATTTAAATATTTTTTTTTTGTCAAAATGTCCTTAAAACAATTTTATTCATTTGTTCTAATCTAAATAAATATCATGAAAATTATCCATTTATGTGATTTTGCAAAATCACGGTTCCGAACGTAGTCGGATACCTTAAGGAGTTAAAATTTTTGTTTTTAATAAAAAATTTGTTACAAACATTTAGTTTAATAACGTTGTCGGCGGAACTGTTTAGTTATAAGAAAATCAAATTTTGGAAAGTTATAAAAAAATGTATTAAGTTTTGAAAATAATAGTTTTAGCTAGTAAGGTATATTAAATAACCTTATAAGGAGTTTGTGGTATACTATTTTTATATTGCTTTGGGTAATAAGTGATTATATTTTTCAAGCAGCGTTAGTTTAAATTACTTTTAATTTAGCTCAATAATATAAACAAAAATACAGGGGAAGTTTGGTTTGGCCTTTGAAACGTAACCCTTAAATCTTAGCTCTAAACTTAAATGTTTGCTATTGCATTACTGTAACTAATCTATATTAGCCTGTGTTACTTTTCTATACATATTCTTACATATTAAGTTATTATATTAATGATTATACATATATACTAAATTATATTAAAAAACAGTTCTCACGATAAGCATAGCACTTCAGAACAGTTATAAAATTCTTAATAATTTAATATTTCAGTTATGTTATAAATGCTTGATTATATATAAATTACTAGAATGTGTAATAATAAAACTAAGTTGCCTTATTTTTAACACGCTGTTTCATTTGCATGTATGAACTGATTTTTACTCTCTTTAAAAGGTCAGATTAATTCGAAATTTTCACATTCGTCAAGGACCGTGATAATACAATAATTTCAAAATTTTGTTCCATTGTCCTGAAAATGATAAACGGGAATAACGATTTCCAGATTTGGCGACTAATTCTATATACCATTTCCAAATTTGGCGACTAATTCCAGATCTCCTTTCCAGATTTGGCGACTAAGAGATTAAGAGTAACCCTAAAAGCGAAAACGTTTTTCTGCGTCGGCAATTTCTTTTTATAATATAAACAATTCTCCAGTCTTTTTGAAAATGGAAATAAATTTAAAAAAACAGACTCCTGCATGTGAAAAAAAAATTTGTTCTAACTCAGGGATGAATAAACTTTTTCGGTCGCTGGCCAAAAATTTAAAAAAAAAAAGTGTATGAATAAATGATAGTTTAGAAAACTAAAAATACATAATTTTACCGTACATCGAACTAAAAAAATGAAAAAAACAAATTATAGTTTAAAAAAAACTAAAAAGTAGGCTTTTATGTTAAAACGAATTAAAAAGTAAAAAATAAAGTTCTTAATATAAAATGATTTACGAGAAAATTAATGTCATTCTAGTAAAAGCGTGGGTGTGTGCTTTGTACTAAAATTTTACACTAACTCAGCATTTTGGAATAGAACAGGTAAGAAATTATAATAATAGATACTATCCCAATGACATTAATTTTTTCGAAAGTCGTTTTATTCTTATATTAATTTACTTTTTAGTTTGACTTACCACAAAAGCGTGTTTTTCAGTTTTTTTAAACTATAATTTATTCAATTCCTTACGGTTAATTCACAATCTCCCTATTTTATATATGTTGATAATAATACAACTTTTATTAAGTCATCAGTTTCTGATAGACATGTAAACAATCGAGTTTAGGATATTTTCTTATAATTAGGAATTTTTTTATAATTAGGAATTCAAATTAATAATAATTTTAAATTTCCACATATATTTCTTACTCCCAAATTTTATAAAGACCCAGTAAAATTTAGGACAGTTACAAATGGATTTAATACATATATATAAAAAAAACAGGCAAAATTCTCCATAAAATATTACATTACACAGTAAATAGTCTTAAATCCACAGCCATACTTAAAAATAGTAAATCACTTACTGAACAAATGAAAGATAAAAAGATTTATTCAGACTATAGATTAGAGTTTGAAGATCTTTTTAACTCTATTAATATTGATGATATGATTAATGTACTTGTAAATTTACATTAAGATAATTTATTTGATAATTTTAATTATGATAGATTTAGTTCACTACTTAGGTTTGTACTTAAAGAGAGCTATATATATCATAAAGGTAACTATTATCTGCAGATTAAAGGTTTGCCCCAAAATGGCCCAGCGAGCAACTGTCTTGTCAATTTATACTTACATTATTTTAAAAGGAGTTACACATTAATAATGCAAAACATTATATTTATCGTTATATAGATGACATAATCATTTTTGGCAAACAAGTTAATTTTATACCTAACACTGATTTTTATCCACAATATCTTAATTTAATACAGACAAATAGTAACAACAATGAAGGAAATATTCTTGACATACATATAAAATTAAATTATAATGTAATAGTTTCTAATATTTATGATAAAAGAGAAGAATTCAATTTCAATATTAGAAAAGTTCTTCATTGGGAGAGTAATGTACATATTTCTATATTCAGAAATATTGTTATTAATTATATACATTGCAAAAAATTTCTGGTGTCAAAAAAATCAGAAATAATTAATAACCATAAACATTTTACTAAATATTGCTTAAATCAGAAATACCCAACTAATTTTATTAATAGTTATATGAATAAAGCTATTCAAAATAGTAGGAATTAAAAATTCTTAGATTAATAATAGTTTATTTCTATACATTTACATATTTCATAGTTATAGTTACCTCCATATTCTATATCAGATTAAATTGCTTATTGTTATTTAATTCATATATACTCTAGAGTCACTATAGTTATGGTAATTTGTAACTCTCTTATTAATTTTTATTTCTATTCTTTTTAATACTTTTGTTAAGTGCTACATTTCAGCCATTCACATGCGTTGAATTTGCATTAGGTCCCAAAATCTGGAAATAACTTATTTATTGCACTCAGATTTAGCGCGGGCTCTGCATTTTTAAGTACAATGTTTAGGTAAGTTACCTTTATCTTGTATTGGATTTAGATATTCCAATCCATTACTTTCAATAGGTTTTTGATCAGTATTATTTACATAATGGGTGAAGGTTGGCTGGCCAAAAAACATGTTCAACCCCACTTTTATATAAATTATTTTATATATTAGCTGCCCTAAGTCAGCAATGTTTATAATACTGCAGCATCCATTTTATAATTTTTAATCTCGGTTGCTTATTTGTCCTTCATTGTATGATTTTCCTATGTGTTTTTCGAATATATATATATCTTGTTCAAATTTTCTCTCGTTAGTAAAATGCATTTTAAAGAGCTCAATTGAGCTAAAATTTTATATACACGATTATTCTAGATGAAAATACGGTAATTTAATAAAAATTAATTGATTAAAACTAATTATTTAAATAATTACAGATGCAGCCACGTTGGCATCATTTTAGCGACTTAGTGACCATTTTGCCGAATTGTATCAAAGCTTTAATATGTTTCTTTCTGGCATTTTACAGAGCTCACTTGAGCTGAAATTTTCTATATACGATTGTTTTGGGTTACAATATGAAAATTTAACTATAATTAATTAAATTTAATGAACTGAAACTTATTATTTAAAGAATCGTTTCCTTTTTAACAACTTGGATTAAGACTTTAAAATATTTTTTTCCCTTACTTTTTAAAGCATTCACAGAGAAACTGACATTTTATATACCCGATTGTTTTGGATGGTAATACGATACTTTAATGATAATTAATAAAAATTAATTGTCACTTAATAGTGTGATTTATCATATGTATATACATATTTATATGAATTGTTATTATTTAATAAAAAGTAATTAAAAGAAATTTTTCTTGGTTGACCTAAGTAGGAATTGACTTTATTATTTTTTTTATATTACCTGTAATGTATTTCACTTTGATCTAATGTGAATATTATCAATCTTATAATCGAGTTTCAAAATGAAGTTTATTGGAGGAAAAGCAGGCAATTAAAAAATTGACCAGTACAATGTATTGAAGCTAAGACAGTGTGGCAATTTGGTGGCTGACATTTCGGAAATTTTGCTTAGTTGTTTTTATATTACTTTTTCGGGCGGCTTTTTAGAGATATTTTCATGAGCATGCAACTGCTTGCCAGAAAACATTCAATTTCAAGTTGATATGAATAATAAAAGGAAGCAAAAAATTCAATATCAGTAATTTGGTTTGATAAATTTTCTTAACTCGCGAAATAAATTAAATATCTGGGATCGGGTCCTTCGAGAATTATTTTTATACATAGATGTAAAACTTTTTATCGTAGGCAATTTTAATGCACATATATATTTTGAAAATATAGTAGAAAATGTAAGCCTTTTTTTAACTGAAAAAAATAACTTTTATCGAGATTTTTGTATTATTTTTACAGAAACTATTCTGGTTTGTAAGTAACAAAAAAAATAAAATAAATAAATGTTAGGATGTTACTTTAAGGTATCCGACTACGTTCGGAACCATGATTTTAAAAAAGCACATAAATGTATAATTGTCATGATATTTAGTGTCACTTAGATTAGAATATAAGTATAAAATTGTTTTAAAGACATTATGACAAAAAAAAGTTATTTAAATACAATATTTTGGCAAAAAATTAACTTAGAATAACCTATATTCCAAATGTTCTTCTTTTGCAAAAATGCTTCTATTGTATTAATATTTTGCCTGTATATAGCTCAGACCTCTGTACAGAGGCTCAACTCTGAATTTTGAAAAATTCACATTATTTTCAAAGTTACAACCGTTTGAAATAATTATTGGCGTATTTTCTTAAAATTCCTCCCTTCTGTTTTCGTAAAACATGGATAAACCGACTTCCAAGTTATGCGTTTCAAAAATTCAAGTTGAGCCTCTGTACAGAGGTCTGAGCTATATACAGGCAAAATATTAATACAATAGAAGAATTTTTTACAAAAGGAGAACATTTGGAAAAAAGGTTATTCTAAGTTAATTTTTTGCCAAAATACTGTATTTAAATAATTTTTTTTATCATAATGTCTTTAAAACATTTTTATACATGTATTCTAATCTAAGTGACACTAAATATCATGAAAATTATACATTTGTGCGCTTTTTTAAAATCATGGTTCCCCGAATGTAGTCGGATACCTTAAAAAAGGATGAGTCTTCTTAATATAATATTAATGCAGATTATGATGCAATATTTTTTATAATGCTATGTTAGATATATTCACTGTTGTGAATTTTTTTATTACATTTAATACCACAATGAATTTTTTGCTAAAATGTTCAAGTAAAGGGAGTGTTGGTAATATTATTTGCAATGAAAGTAGTGCATTAAAACAGATGTTACATTTAATTAAAGTATTATAGTAACTAGTATAAAAATTGCAATGATTACTTTTGAAGAAAAGTAGCAAAATATGATCAGTATTTTAGATTTATTTATTTATTAAAATGCTCACTTGTGACAAAAGGGAAATATTATTTTATAATGAAAACAGATAATTGACTTGGGAAAAATACTTTTTATGAACTGGTTCTTTTAAAAAAATTGTTACTCAAAATATTTGACAAGCCAAAAACCTTATAATACAATAAAAATTTCTCCATATAACCCGGAAGAATTCTCCAGACAGTAAATATTTGATCTGTCAGCTACAGAAATGGTAACTTTTTTAGGATTCGAGGTTGTTTCAATATGTATAACAATATAATTTGAAATATATCTCCTATTGAAATGAAATGGACACCTAATTTTCATGTTTTATGTGATAGTATACGCATCCAATATTTAAAAAAAAATAATAATACCACAACAGATAGACCTTTGACTTTCAAAAGTGAGAAACACACATGAGCTTAAACATAACATATTTTTTTTTTACATTTCTCATATGTATAGATCTGTGGTGGTGTGATATCAATATAAACCAGTAATAGCTTCCACGCGACGACGATCATTTTGGAGTGATGGCTAAGATACTCGTTTTTGGATCGAAAGGTACCTAGATCGAATCTTTCTTCATTTGTGACCCGGACGTTCAAAGACAACCGCAGCAGTGGTGGCACCATCTATCCACCGTAAAAGCGACCAGGCCGTCAGACACGTGACAAAATCCACAAAGCCGTCACGTACGAATAACGCAACCCACAAAGCCGTTACACTCAAGTGACGCAACTGCTCACACGCTCGCCACCAATATGGTATAATTTGTTCGCCTATTCGCCGAATCACTGTCATGGGGGTATTGTGGCTGTGTAATATCAATATAAACCAGTAATAGCCTCCACGCTACGACGATCATTTTGGTGTGGTGAGTAAGATACTCGTTTTCGAATGGGAAGGTACTTAGATCAAATCTTCCTTCAGATCCATCGATAAAATCTTGACTAATTCTTCTACTTTTTATTTGGTATCCTTGTTAACATGATAGTAATCATGGTAGTCAAATGATGCTTGTCACGAACTGGTGGCTGGCATTGTTCTGCCGAGTTGTGTGCTCGAGTCCTTTTTCCGCTATAGATCCGCCATGTATGGGTCCTTTTNCAGATTACATCTGTTGAGGTTCGAAGTAATTCCATTGGTATGATGTGGTAGTTTAGAAAGTGGGGTCCAGCTTGGATGCTATCATCAATTGAACGCGTTTTGAATGATTGCCTAAAGGTCTTATGAAGCTTCGAAATGCTACGGCAATAAACAATTAGTGAAAAGAAGATATTAAGTTTATTTTTAACGTGTTAACAATGTAGGGTATGAAATTTGAAAAATTCTATAATTTATCTTATCTAAACAATCACTAATATGCATAAATAATTTATTATAATCCTAAAATTAGTAACTGCATGAAATAGAAAATATTTTAATCCTTTGACTGCCATGGTCGTATGTATACCTCTCACTCAGCCGGTGCGTTAATTGCCCCTGGCGTATTAGTACATCTTTCCGAAGTACGTTCGTTTACATTGCGCTTCTGTCAGTAAAACTACTGTGAAGGCTTTGGGAACAATAAAATGACCTTGACAGTATTTGCGAAGAATTTAAGAATTTCAAAATAAAATATTAAAAAAAAGTTTTACTCTTTTATGCCATTTTTTTCCCGTCAACATATTGCATAACTACGTACGCCTATTCGGCATTTAAGGGAGTGAACAATTTTGGAATATCTTACATATCTTTGAGTTATAAGCAAAATTAGTTAACTATACGATATATGTTATAACATCATTCGAGATTTAAGGTTTTTGAAAGCGTTTCATTAACTTTATTTTTTCGAACAAATAATATTTAGAAGCAAATCAAGAAAAAGGCTTACGTTCATCACCGCAAATAGTCTTGCATCCATTTTGTGCAATGTATCTCCAATTTTGTTAACACATGTTAATAAATAAGATTAATTCTTATCAATTCAGTTATTGGTTTTTCCTCACCCGACCTCGGAAACTCAAGTAATTAAATATGTAGCTTTAACCTTTAATTCGAATCAGTTTTACTTCGGACGATCATTATTCATACACTCAACTCTCTTGTCAGATGCAGCTTTGTTGAATTTCACAGGGAAAAGATTCTTTTGTAACATTTTCTTTGAAACGAATGGAAAAGCTTTGAAGAAATCCATTTATAAAGAGGATGTTTGGTCCTAGTTCTATTCATAGCTATTAAAAAATAAAAGGGAATCATTCTAGACAGTTATCTAAGCATTGAAGGGTGTTATTATTCTTAACTTAAATTCTCGAAGGATACATAATACTTCGTTGTCTACAATGAGCATACAATTTGTAAACATAGCATTTGTTTTCTATATATGTTTGAGTTTTTTCGAATACAATATTATTTTAGAGACATTCCATTTTTTCAAAAAAACTTTGGCTTATTGGATTTTGGTCTTAAAATTTAATTATTATTTTGGACCATGTGAAAAGTTGTCAGTAAATTAATTGTTTATACCTTGCGCGACAATGTTACATGATCTTACAAGTCATAAAAAATTTTAATTTTATACCTAATTTTAAAATGTATTGTTGCGAGTTTTGTGTAAAATAGTGTAAATAATTTGCATTTGGATGTGTAACGCCTTTATATATCTGACTCTAAATTAGATTTAATTTACATTAAAATTGTAATATTCACAAGCAACGCCATCCCCCTTACATTATAATGGTCATTCAATAGGAACCTGGTGATAGAGCCAAGTTGGCATCATTTTTGCTGACCAAGTTGGTGACTTTGGTGACCATTTTGGCTACTTGGCAATCATGTTGGTGACCATTTTTGGCGAGTTCGGAATCCTCTGGATTCTTCTAGAAATTTATAGAGAAATCTACTAATTTCAAGATCTATGACGCAAGTGGATCTTTCTCGAATTATCCGCGAGGGATATAAATAGAGAGATGTTCACCGAAAGTCAGTCAGACAGGTTTTGATAAGCGATCAATTAGTATTGTTCTATTTGTTGAAGCGAATAGTGATTACTTCGGCTGTTGAAAGAGCGATTGCTTGTGAATAATCTTTTATATACGTCTATTTTAGACACCGATAATTGTGTCTGAGGGCTGTTGAAGGTGTGAAGACCTTCTGATATTTATTCTGCAAATATTGCTGCTGAATCCTGAATTTCAAGGATTGGATTTTCGACAGTAAATTCTCATTGCTTTGAACTGTCTTGTACTTTGCAACTGATTTGCATAAAATCCTCGAACCCCGGATTTACGTAACAGTATCATGAAATAAAATAAAAATAGTAAACCTTACTTGGTATTAATTTTTCTCACTCTTTAGTACGGAAATTTCTATAGCCATGCTCTTACACTGATCTTCAAAAAATTTTAATGAACGTCTCGAATTTCTTTTTCTTCATTCTTTCTACAACGATATTTTTCTGCGAAAAACACATTTTTTTCATGCAAGCTATTTTTAATAAAATCCTATCATATTTTCTTTTTTACATACATTCAACTATCGTTATATCTTTTAAAGTCAGGTAAAGCTTAAAGTACGCCTTCATCTTGGTTTCGAAAATACAAAACAATTATCAAAACAACTTTGGATGAAATAAAACGAAAAAAAAAAAAACAGTTTAAACTCTGAAAGAAATTTCATACATCTTTTTTTTAAAATCAGAATGTTGTAAAAGGTCGCTTTTTCAAATATATCATAAATTAAATTAGTCGCATAAAAAAGTCTCATCACGATTACAATTATCTTGTTCTTTTAAAATGTCCGTGTCTGAGAATAAATGGGAAAAAAGAATATATTTTTCGCGTTGAAACGAACAGCATATTTATCTTGTTCTCAAAAAAAGAGACTTAAAGTAAATCAAATTTGCTTTACAAACTTTTATATTCATGAAAAATAACTTACTTTTTTTTATAAATAAAATATTATAGGCACACACTCGTATGTGTGTTGATTAGAATTACTTTTTTTATGTACGAACTCAATGTTATTAAAACCCTGCATTCCATTTTTTGAGGGGATAAATGCTTGTACGTATTTTTTAAAATGGATACATTATTGAGCTTATATTTATATTGAATTATTTCGTATCATTTTCAGAATAATATGTATATTTATGCAATAAAACTATCTTTCTTGATTTATAATGAAAAACTAAAAGAATATATTCTACATATTTTATTAAAGTTTGAGTCATAATGACTCCCAAAATATGGTGGGCAACAACCAAATTAAATAATAGATATATTTGAGTTGTCATAGAAACATCATAACAAACACATACTTCAAAAATCTCAGCCAAACTAATAATAAAAAAAAATATGCTGCATTTTAAAAAAAAATAATTCAAGTCATATTTGACAATTTTTTTTGAATAAAAGAAAATTTTCGTTTATTTCATAACTGCAGAAATATTTTAAAGCGGAGAAAAATATTTTAATTCTAATTTTTTAAGCTTACTTGTTAACATTTGCATTTCTTTGATAATATTCATTTTTATAACGCTCATATTTAAGAAATGTTTTTCAAAGCTGGTTTTATACATTTTTAAATGTTTCGTTTTTCAGTCCTCTAAATATTCAAAAACACATTTATTTGAATTTCAATTCATCCACATTATTTCAAAGCAATTTTGTGAGACATTTATTTCTTAAACTTTATAAATGAATGAAAAAAGGTTGAACAAATTCGAAATCCATCAAAAACATAAAATAAAAAGTCCATTAATTATTATTTTTGGGGAATTTCCCCAAAATTTCTACAAAAAGTTTTCTAAGTTTGGATTTTATTTAATAAGTTAAATTTTCAAAAAAATACCCATAAAGTTTGGGGGGCCCCCTGATGAGGTGTTGTTAAGGCCGGTTCAATGATGTAAAGGCTGCTTTAGAACGACATGATGCTCTTTATGCTGAGGTTTCAATATCCATAAAATGAGGGGCGTTGGCGCGAAAAAGGTGGGCAATTTTCCGGCCTGTGGTGGGATATGTTCCACCTTCAAAAAAAAACATGAGCAGAATAACTTCTTTTTTTAACGGGGGATTATTTGGGCCTTGGCCCTTTGCAACTTGGGGGACTTTCGCCGGATATTGGAAAGGGAAAATTTCTGGCCCTTTGTCGCTGAAAAAAGAGAGATCAAATTTTCTTCCTTTGAATCAAGTAATAAAAAAAAAAAATTAAGTAATTCCTACCTAGATAAAAAGAAAAATTTTATTTTAGCTATTTTTTTATTAAATATTTACAAAATATAAAATGTATATACATAGACAGAATCATAAATTAAGGAAATTAATTTTTTTTTTTATCATTAAAGTATCATTGTCACCCCAAAACCAAACGTGATATAAATTTCAGTTCAACTGAATATTTAACCATGAGAAAAAAACCTTTTTCAATTTTTCAAAAGCCCCAAAAAGGGTCGCTGAGTCAACGTGGTTTTTTGAATTCATAAAAAAATTAGTTTTAATAAATTAATTTTTTTTAAATTAAATTAAAATTTTTTGCATCAAAAAAACATTATATAAAATTTCACTCAATCCAGCGCTTTAAAATATATTTTATTAACGATTAAAATTTCCCCAAGTAAAAAATAAATAAAACTGAATGACCTTGAGGAATTAAAAAAAGACTAAAAAAAATTTTCTCCTCTATACTCTCTTTTTGAACAGTAAAAATTCACAATGCTCAATAGATGAATAACATGTTAATTTGTTGTCATTGCTCCTGACGCATGGCATTGCCAAACATGAGCAAAAAAGCAAAAATTATCATAAATGAAAGTGCTTTTCTGAAAAGCAAGATTTTATTTTCAAATTATTCCTTTTCCTTAAGATTAAGAAACTTTGTTAAAAAATATTATTTCAATTCAAATTAAGATTTTTATGATGTACCGGTTAACTTAAAAGTAGTGTAACCAATTTTTTAAAGCATCATAATTTTTTTTCGATTTAAGTTATTTACATGAAATTTTCAATGTGGTTTCCTTTGATATTGTAAATTTTGCGTAAATGTTTTCGCCAAGCAAAAAAAGGCTTTTTGACCATTTTTGGGAGTAATTTTTTCAGCTTCCTGTTGGATTGCTTTTTGAAGCCCTTGGAGAGTTCTTACTTTACGTCCGTTTAATTGTTTTTTAAGTATCCCCATAAAAAAAATCACCACAGTCAGGGGATGTTTGTAGCCAATTCTCAGCACGCAAAAAATTTATTTTTAATCTTTCAGCCATTTTATATTGATTTTGCAGTATCTTGGTGCAAAACAAGGTTTCCTTATGAGTCAAGACGTTTACTTTTTTTGATCAAGTTTTTCAAATTTTTTTTCCGGTAGTATTTAGCATACATTTTAACCTTTGGTTCTAAAAAAATGGTTTTGTTAAGCCTTGAGAGAGCATTCCCATCCATACCATAACGCCTGATGGCCAACTTTCATTTTGCAGAACAACTGCATCTTTTCGACGTTTTTTAAGTTAAATATATTGCATCTTTGTTTTCCCAGTTGTGAGTGACAGACGAAACAGTAATTCATCCGAAGTCTTACACGATTTGTATCTTCCTTTGTGTAACATCAAATACAGAGACCAATAACGTTTTCTTCGTTTTTCTACGACCCTTACAGATATTTGAAGACAGACAGGTTAACTCATTGTTTTATAGCCAATTTCCTTTATCTCGCGACAAATTGTCGATTGCGATACCTATAATTTATTTGCTAAAGTTCTTTGACGCAGAGAATTTTCTACATCAATTAAGACTTTTCAGCTTCTTTTTTTTCTTTTTTCCCTTTGTTCCTATCATCCTATTTTTTTTTTCCCGGAGCTTTTTATTTAAGGGGCCAATTTTTTTTTTAAAATTTTAAAATGTAATGTATTAGAAAAATGTCTTTTCTGATTTTTCAATACTTTATTTATAACACAAAATTTGAAAAAAACATCCTTTAAAACCCTTAAAATTTTATTTTGAGTTTCAGGATCTAATTTCGAAGCCATAATTACTCCCACTAATAAAAATAGTTAAATTGGTAATTTAAATGTTTCATTTTTAAAATATAACTGCGATAGCAGTTATATTTCAAAAATGAAAATAAGAATTAAAAAATTTTCCCTTCAAATTATAAGCTTTTTTAAAAATTTGGGCCCCTAATTTTGAAAAAACCCATATTTTCACAGATTTGTGAATGTCTCATTAAATACCACTATTTCTCTCGAAATGAAAAACATTCGGAGTTTATATTTACAATGCAAGGAGTATATATTAAAAACATAAAGTTATTTTTTTAAAAAAAATTAACATTAAAAATGTGCTTATTAGATTTGTACATAATCTAGAAGTAGCTACAAAAGTATAAGCATATGTGTAAATACATCCAATCATCTGATTTTGTTTGTAAATTATGTAAATGCTAATATGTACACCAATACAGTTACATTTATCTGTAAAGTGTTTGTTAAATTTAAATTTAATTTTGAAACAGAAGGAAGAAAAACGCTTTGGAAGAAATTTTAATTTAATTACATTGCCTATTTAGTTAAATGAATAGCATTTTTAAATACATATATATAAAGACAGTTTGCTTGTCCATTGTTTAAAATATTATTACTAATAAGTATTGCAAAACAATGCATGTTAAATAATGCATCGATGGAACAAATATAAAATTAAACAATTAAATCACAAACATTTTGTTCATTTTAGAAATATTTTGCTGCTTATTAAGTTGCGTTTTGCAAATTTGAGATATTTCTGAGTTGTTTATTTTGAATTATTGGATTGATATTCCAATGGCTGCTACTTTTATTTTAGAGATCATTATCTACTTGATCTCTTGCTTCTTAGTGGCTTTTTTGAGAGGCTGTTTACCGTCTTTTGTTGAAATACTTACATGTGTTTTCATAAACGAATTGGTTAAGTACTTCATATTATGGAAATTTGCCAAATGGAATGGCACGGAAAAACTTCTTTTCTTACCACAACAAAGCCACATCTTCTTGACAGAACGATCCATTGAAACAAATGAAATACCAGTCGTCTATTCTCTCATGATGTACAAGATGTGCGAGGGGCTTGGTATCCAAGTCCAGTTAGCTCCGATTGAGAAAGATATCTGGATTAAAAAATTCAAGAAGCCAATCAAAAATATCCCAATCGTGCGATCCGGAACTATCTTAAAATTTTGCATTGCTCTGAATATTCCAGCACAATTAGCCGCAGGAAAGAATATTGAAGGTGACCAACAGCAAAAAAGTTTGAACCCCATCAAAGTTCCTCCCGTCGTAAATTCTGTTGCTGTTTATAAGATCTGTCAGGCATTGGGGGCTTTCTGCACAACTGAATTGAAACGAAAAAATAAGTTTCAACCTATAATGGTGAAGCCACGCTGCATCTGAAAAATAAATCCCATTATACATTTCACTGATCATTTTTAAAAGAGAAAAGCTTTCAATATTCAAGTGTTTCGACTTTTACAAAGGAAAATTAGTAAAATGTTAACTATTTGGATATAAAAATGTTTTTTGAAAATATTACATCTACTAAAGACCTTACCATCAATCTAGTACAAAGATTATAAAGAACTGGCAAGAGATAAATATGTAGAAAAATTTTGGATAATATCCTACATTTATATCATCAGTGATTTTACCACTTACTGACAAAGACCGAGTAACTGTAAAGGATGAGATATATTTATGATCTGAAGTTCCCATGAAATATGAAACATCCAGTATCAAGGTTTTGTGAAGAGCATATCATGAGAAGAGCATCAATAGCATATCAGAGAGTCCTTTCTCTACAATTGGTCATAAAGTAATATGGAATTAATTTAAATGGGAATTTCAGGACTGAAATAAAGAAGATGTACAGACATCTTTGAATACCGGAATTTATTAAGTATAATATTGAATTCCTCTTATCGCTGTGAAACTTCCAAGAAATCCTTATTGTGGAGATTTTCAGCACTGATATTGGAAAAACTTTGTTTAAGTAGCCCACAAACTGGATGATTATATTTCATATTTGCTACTTTATATGAACAGTGAAGAATTTATCTACTGAATATGACTCTAATCTTATTCCATGACAAGAGTGTTATTTAAATATAAAAATACTCAACTTTTATTTTAAATTTAATTGTCAAAAACATGGATGGATAATAATATATCAAAGGATAACCTACTTATAGCAGTACTGAACTATTAAATGTCTAAAACCTGTATAATGTATTTTGTTCATTATTTTATTGTTTTATAAAAAATCTTAGTATCATATATAAGCAACTTATATGTATTATTATAAATTCTCATTGTATAATTTGCCGCACAGTAAAAAAAAAGTTATACGGAAAATATTTGATTAATTTTATAATTTTTCGTATTATATACAAAGGTCTTCAAATTTGGTAATTTAGGAAAATGTTGATAATAAATTTTGCTTGATAAATTATGACTTTGACTCATCCTTTTGAATTAGATCTTTCTTTATGATAATGTTGAATTAATACAATTCTCTAAGGGTAACTCGGTATTTAAAAAAAACACCAGATAGGGAAATTTTAATAGGTTAATTTTTTTTCAGTCGCAGTTATGTGCAGATAACATAAAAATACATTTACAAGTTTATTTCCATCCTATTGAAGTTTCAACAACGTAGGCATTGAGTCCTAACCAAAGAAAACTAAGGTTTGTAATCTGGTTTAGCTAACTGTAAATTGTGAAACAATTTCAAGTGAAAACAGACATATAGTTTAACAAGTAAAACAAGCTATTCCCAGCACCATTCTTAAAAATTTTCTTTTCCATGTATAAAAAACATTATATTCTAAAGGGAAAACTACAGGAAAATTGAAATGTATGGTATATGAAAAAATTATAAAGAATATAAATTTTAGAATACTATTGAAAGAAGAAAAAAATCAACTTCAAACCTCCAGTGTATTATGGGAGTGCTATGGGAGATCAATATAGATAGCTGTTCCATCTTCTTTCGAATTCCACGTATAATTGCTTTCGATTTCTTGCGACAAATCAAGTTCAGATATTACAAAGAAAACCCCTTCTCGAAGACAGCTTTTTATTCAAAACCAGCAAGTATGTAGCTCAGATAAAATAAATGGATTTTAGATACACGTATATCTTATTTTTTTAGCTCATTTTTGTTCCATAATGGACCAAAAATCGACACATTTTTCCTATAGAATTATCGATTCTGCATTAAAAAAGAGCGCGTTTCCATGTACATGAAATCTGTCACTATTTTATCTGCAAGATATTCAATTATTAGGTATTTAAAATTCGTATTTCAATAGGTAAGCGGGAAAAAGGTCAGATGTTCTCTCTTTGTCATAATTTTCAATTAAAAGCTTTGTAATATCTATGTAATAAACTATACATTGAAAAAATTCAGTGTTAAATATAATTTTAATAAAGTTAAAAACCATTTTTTAATAATGCTTATATACTTTAATTGAGATCATAAAGGATCTTACAAGAGAATTATGTAATAACATTTTGAATAATTGCACTACATCTAAATTATTTTGTTTAATTATATGCTCATAAACAATAAGAAATTTTGTGAAGGAAACTAATGTGTACTTTTTTCTATAAAGTATGCGTTATAATTCATAAAGTTCTTTACTATTTAACCTACTAGTTTTGCAGGTTTTTATTATTCTTGTTTTTTATAAATAAATAAAAATGGATCTATCTCGTCACACATTTTGCACCGAATGCTGGCGGAACTATTTAGATGCAAATTTTTCAGACATAAAAATTTCTGCAAGTTTAAAAACTTTTTTTAATATTTATAACTATATATATATAATAATAATATTACAAGTATATTTATGTATAATATTACTAGTATATTTATGTATAATATTACTAGTATATTTATGTATAATATTTACAAGTAACATGACAAGATTAAAGCTATAGGCCAGTTTTAAAATATTATCTTAATTTATTTTATATTCCTCAAAATGTCTTGTTACGTGACCTAGCCCGCATATTGTTTTTGCAAAAACTGTTGATGAATAATCATATGAATTTGTAAGAATCCATAGATATTTGTAAATTGTAGAATATATATATATACATATATATTAAGATTGAAAAGTATGATTATGAGACATTTGAAAACTGGAGACTAATGGCTAGTTTAATTTTCACGCAGTTTTCTTTAAGAATACCCTTAAATCGGAGAGCGATCACATAGACCCGCCAGACTCATGAAATCTTTAATTCTAGGAAAACTGTTTATTTGTTAGCAATGTGACCTTGTCATAGTATCCTCTTATATGACAGTCTTCATGGGAACTAAAATGAATTCGTCACTTATATATCCCCTATTAGAAAATGGCAAACGTTTTTTGTAATCTCAAGGTACTTGGGGGCTTCTGAGTTCAATGCGCGATAACTTTTGTTCCCAAATATTTTCTGTTAACAGGCTACATTTTCCCCTGTGAACAACTTAGTGGTTTTGAGTGCCTTGCTTTATGACTCATTATGGCTTATAAATGTAAATTAACAGAATATATAAAAATAGAAACGGGCATCTACAATCTCTATTGCATGAAGTTGAAAATGATCCAGCAGGGGAAGAAGATGAAATAATGGATAATAATCATTACAGAGAAAATAAATTTCAGAAAAGCGATAAACAGGAAACGTTTGAGTTCAAAGGACATTAAAATTACAATAACTTGAACAAAATGTGAGAATTTTGCCTGAAAATATCATTCTTGCAATGTTACTGAAAAGTGTCTGCGCGATTTCTGTCCTTTATTATAAGTAACGTACATTTGAAACATTTTAGTTCAGTTACACTGAATTTTTTCACAAATTATCAAAGAAAAAGTATTGGGTGATTACGTCACACTACGTGTTCCCTAACGTTAGTATCGAGTGCACGTCTCCTGCAGGGTTAAAAGAAAAATGTAAAAGAAAATTATCTAAAACATTTTCTGGAAGAAATAATGTTTTACTTATGTTACAAAATCTAATTGTTTTACAGATTAGTAATAGGCTTAAAATTTTTATTCCTTTCAAAAGTTGTGAACATTTTAGGAGAAATTATATACGTGGTTTGTGAGTAAATATATATATAGTATATATATATAGTTATAACATACACTCACTCTCTCTTATTAATCATATAGACGAAATAAAACTATTTTAAGATTATTTTCAGTTTACTTTTATCTTTCAATATAACTTTTAAAAATTTTATTTATAAAAAATTATGTGGTCTCTCTATTTTTTTAGAAGTAATTTTTGTGAATTTGGCAAAATATTTTTTGTGCTTGCCTTAGAAATAAAAATATTTCTGACATTTTTCCTAATATGTTAATAACAAGTAATTTAAAAAAAAAAATTTGAGTCAATTCCTACTTAGATCAACAAAGAAAAATTTTATTTTAGTTATTTTTTATTAAACAGTTACAACTAATATACATATGTATATGCATATGACAGAATCACAGCATTAAGTGGTAATTGATTTTCATTTATTATCATTAAAGTATCGTATTGTTATCCCAAACAATCGTGTATATAAAATTTCAGTTCAACTGAATACTTTAAAACGTGAGAAAAAAAAGTCTTTTAAAGTTTTGACACAAGTCCCCAAAAATTATACCAACGTGGCTGAATTCGTAATTACTCGAATACTTAGGTTTAAACAATTAATTTATATTAATTATGGTTAAATTACTGTATTGACATCCAAAATAATCATGTGTATAAAATTTCAGCTCAATTGAGCGCTTTAAAATGTATTTTAATAACAATTGAAAATTCCACCAAAATAAATAAATAAATAGAAAGTGTGAGTTAATACTCTAGGAATTGAAAAAAATCGGATAAGGCTAATGATATTTCCTTTTGTTATTGCATTTCATTGAATTAATTTATTGTTATCGTATATTTGTTTTCAGACAAAGTATTTTCCCCAAATTTTAAGTATATTGTAAAAAATTTAAAAATTTCAAACATTCATTAGATTTTTTTTTTTAAATGTAATAGCTTATGTTTATGTAAATATATTTACATTATGTATTTGAAGATTAGAGCACTTTTCAAAATTTTCGAGAATGTTGTTTTAGAGTTAATTTATTTTTGGTCTTTTTTAAGACAGCCATTAGTTTCAATTGTGGAATTCCTTTTCCATTCTCTTTTTATTTGTAGATCAATCTTGAGTATTTGAATTGTTTTCTTTTCAGTGATTTATGTCTCCATCAAGTCCTGTAATTTAGTTTCTCGCTCTTTTAATTCAATTTTACCCAATTTAGTCCTATTTACCTTTTGTCTCTAACCTATTATTTATTGCCTTTCACACAAATGCTATCATCAAATTGATATTTTGTTTCTTTTAGATTCTTTTCATTTTTCATAATAAATATTTCAATAAATCTTGTTTGAATTTTGAAAAAAAAAATTGTAAGTCTGTTACAGGATAATTATTTAAGACAAAATTCGAATGCTATTTTATGTACTTGTTGTCATATGCACTCATGGACAAAAAAATTAGCACACCAATTAAATAATTGCGGGATAGTAACGAAACTTGGCATGAAGTTACATGTCGGAGAGATATGCAAATGATTATGCGCATTACGTATAGACGGTAGAGGGCGTTTAACGTCGTTCTCCGTGGAGTATAGATTGGGTAACCAAAGGTTGTTTGAGTGTCCTGGATCGTTTACAAAGCAAGAGCTGAGGTAGACATGAAATTACGCCGTTTTCAAAGACAATATGAGCAGCTGTAGCAGTTTGAGGGGAGAATTTCAGGTAGGATGGAAGCGGGTGGTCATAGGCGAGTAGCTCGTCAAAGGCCGCTTTGACTTGGTGGAAAAGGTGTTGGGAACAAGTTGAGAGATGCATTTCAGAAGACCAGGCTTAGGATGCCCTCGACAGAACAGTCATCGATAAGACCGTCCAAAACGTAAGAAAAACACGCGTACAGTCAACGTTCATCGGCCCCCATCCAGGCATAGGTAGCGCCTTCACAGGGGCCCCCTTAAACTTCTCGAACGGTCGAAGGCACCCTTTAAGGACATTTGGGGTCCGGGCCCACCCATCCACGCCTCCGTTTTGGGTAGGCCCCGCACGGGGGAAACTGGGCTGCAGCGGGAAAGAAACAAGGTCGTCTTTTCCACGAATCCGATTCAATCTCAGCAGTAAGACAATCGTTCGTGTGTGGAAGGTGGTGAACGCATCAAACCCCTTTGTCTTATAGCGACAAACCGCCCACAGCTGGGGATCATATGGGGTGCCATTACCTACAATACACGGTCAACCCTAGTAATGATCCTTGGCACCATGACAGCCCAGCGGTATATCCTTGGTCACCACATGTGTTGCCATTCATGCAACGGTTCCAAGGAGATATTTTCAATAAGACAATGCTCGGTCTCACACGACAAGGGTGTCACAAGACTGTTTCCGTACTGTTACGACCCTTCCTTGACCTGCCGTAACCCCAGATTTATCTCCAATCGAGCATATCTGGGATCATTTGGGACGGCGAGTTGGGCATCCCACGAGTTTGAACGAACTAGAGACAAGGTTACAGCAAGTATGGAACGAAATGTCTCAAGACATCATACAGAACTTGTATGCCTCAATGCTCGATCGTATCGCATCGTGCATTCTTGCTATATAGAGGGGGTTCAACATGGTATTAAATCCTCCGTTCTTTTGCCTTTTTCTCTGAAATAAATTATCCTTTTTCAATGATTTTCTAATCATTTACTTATATCAAAGTAGTCATTACATATGTAAAATTTCGTTTCATTTTGACGACTCCTTCTTGACGCTCTAATTTTTTTGTCCATTCATAGTTTTTTTTTTTTGCACTAATCAATCTCAATAAGTAGGTTTATTAGTGAACTACGAGTATAAAGCACCATTTTTTAACTTTTGAATGAAAATGAGTACAAATCCGTATGTATCCGATGTGTTTTCTTGCAATTTTGATTATTTTTCTTAATATTTCTTTGGAATTCAGTTACTATTGACATTTATTTAATTTTTTCTTCTTTTGTCTAATTTCATACAAACAACTTCTGCACCGTCACGTATCGCAATTTGATCCTCCACTCTCTTATCCACTACATTTCTATCATACACGGTCTATCCCAAAAGTTCCCAAAATGATAGATTTTCTGTAGTTGGTAATGCTAGCTGGAGGAGCGAAGCTTCGGCCAGAGAAATGATGGGGGAACTAAGCTTCGAAATGAGATCCGGTGTAGGTCGCCGGCAGGCAGTTGTTGAGGCAGGGTCTTGCTCCGCGCAAGGGAGCACCCTACTGCACCCTCGTCGAGCAAAAAAATGGATTACTTTTACTGCCTCCAGCGTCTCATGCCAAATTTCTTCCAGTGTTTTTTTGATACTTGGCAGCAAAAGTAAATCCACTGGTGAAAGAAAAGGGATATATGGGGTCTTGGAAAACGTTGCAAAACCCACTTTGGCTGTCAACTCGGGGGAGCATGGTGTGTCTTGAAGCGTTGTCATGATGCAAAATCCAAATGTCGCACAGACTGTCCTTGAACATTCTCCGTTAAATTGCTATGAATATTTTTTTTTGGTATTCACACTCCTCTGAAATCCTCCAAACACTTAATCATTGAGCAGTCGGTGTTGGGAACAGTCGTAATTGTTAATGGACTCTCGACCTTCCAGAAACCTCATTTGCCACATGAAGGTTTGGCATTGTTTCATCGCCCCGTCCACGAAGGCTATTTGAGCTGATCCATCCCATTTTTACCATGTTTCACACTAGAATTTATTTCATAACACTTATCCAGTAATCCATTTTTTCGACGAGGGCGCAGTAAATTCCTCTGCAAGGAGCAGGTCCCTGCTTCAACAACTGCCCGCAGGAGACTCACATCGGTCTCGTTTCGAAGTTTGGATCTCGCACCAACTTTTCCGCTCCTTAAGGCAGCATTGCCAACCACAAAAAATCATTCCGGGAACTTCTGGGACTCATTATGTATAACAGTCTTCATTCGCATGCATCGTAGCTCTTTCACAAGCTTAAATTTACATATCAAGAGGCGTCATAAAGTAGCCCAAGAGGTTAATTTAGGGAAATGCGTGTGAGGACCTATCACAGCCTCCTCCAGATAGTATGTATTGTTTTCATTTAATATGATTTTTGACAGAAAACATGTTCCTCTTTAAACCTGCTAGTCATCTTTATATTTTTTTTAAATTAAAAATGTGTTAACTTTTTCTGAATTTCATTTTTGTGCTGATTTTTTTTATCGCCATTAATTGCATATCAGTAACTTTTCTTCCGACTAATTTTTTTCAAGTACCACTCTTGCAGGTATTACTAACGTAATACATAAAGAAATGCATAACACATTCAATTAAAAAATGTGTAAATCTCTTGTGTTTATTTATTATTTTTTTTTCTTTGTTCAAAATAAGAAGTGTTTTGAATCCTAGTTAGTCTTATTAAAGGCTGAATTGCAACGTTCAGCCTGAACTAAAATGGTGTTCCAATCTGGATAGAGAATATATCTTCGTGTTTTACAATTACTAAAAAACAATCAACAGAAAGACAAACGTGTCTCATACGTAATTTTGGAAGCACTCAAAAGGAAATATAAATTTTAAAAGTATATTCAAAATATGATAATTACCTACATTAGTTGTATACGGAAGTAATACTTATAAATTATTTGAAAGTACTTATTATATTCAAGGGAAAACAAATATTAATTGTGTTTCATGATCAACATTTTCATTTCATTCTTCTATGTAAATATATTCTATTTTGTTTTGAGTTTTTTTTATATCCACCATTAAAAGGACATTTTTGGATGCATGAAATATATTAAATATAATTTTTTCAATACTTTCTGAATCTGCGTGACATGCTGTAAAAATTTTACGTTTACGAATATTTCCAGTTTCGAATGCCTTGCGTGATCTAAAGTAGGAATAGCAAACAAAAAACTACTGCTGTTCAGATATTCTTTTCTTATGTATAAAACTGCAGGCCAAGTACTTTTCAATTTTGTATTATATTTGAAGAAATGCATTTACCTGTTTATACTTTTATCGTTTTATTTTTCTTCTGTTCTACTATTTTGGGATTCCTTAGTAGTATTAACTTCTTGAAATTCTTCAGCAAAGACGTAGTTTGATGGTTTGTAGTATTCAATGGATTTATACCTCTTCAGCCATAAGAATTTTTTTAATAATTAGAATAATTTTGATCAGACGTATAATAATTTCTGAAACAGCAAAATTCTTCAAATCTTTCTTAATTATTAATATTTTTCTCCTTAAACTCGTATAATTAATTGAAAAATTTTATGGTATGTAACTGAAAAATATAATCTTTATACCGGGTGTACTAAATGAATATCGGAGTTTTAACGCTTAATAGTATTTATTACATATAACTTACAAGTACAATTCATACATAAAATGAAAGGGTAACTGAAACAGTTTTACCTACAAGCTTACAAATGTTCAGTGTAAGCCCTATTCGTCACACGGCACACATCAAGTCAATAGGCAAATTCATCTCAAACTTTGTTCAGTGTCTCTGAGATAATTCTTGCAACAGCTGCATCAATCCTGTGTGTTAAGTTTGGTAACGGAGGTACGCGCACACAACCTTTAATTAACCCCACAGATAAAAATCACATGGCGTCATATTGGGTGAACGTGGAGGCCATGCGAAACAAGCCTTATATCTTGAGACCCTTCGTGGAAAATCCATTATTCGAGTACAGTGATGTTCCACCAATCGCGTAGTGAGAGAAACCAGTGAGGCGGTGCACCATCTTGCTACCAAATGAAGTTATCTGGTTCACTTTCTTTCAATTGATAAAATAGCCATAGTTGTAAAGCATCAAAATAGGAAGAACCAGTTACAATTGGTTCTCCGAAAACGAAAGGCCCATACACTTTAGGTGAATTCAATTTAGGTGAATCTCGTTGCGATTCTAGCACCTCGTGAGGATTTTCTAAGCTCCAGATGCTCGCATTTTGAGTGTTCACATGTCCACTGAGGTGTCCACTGGAACACTCGTTGCACAGTAATAGCAGATTCTGTATTTGCAAACTGGGGAACACAAAACGCTTTCTGTTCACTAGTCGCTATTTTTCTACTATCGCGTTGATCGGTGGGAAAGGGGGGGGGAGGGGATTTAACTTGCGTTTCGCGCGCATGCGCAAACATGCCAGCAAACAAAACGTTTCAGTTGTGTCTTTCATTTGATGTATGAGTTATACTAATAAGTTAAATGTAATAAATACTATAAAGCATTAAAACTCCGATATTCATTTATAAACACACTGTACAATTATTTCACTTACAATTAACTAACAATACATCCTAAAAAAATACAGTCAAATATTATTCCAAAGCATTTGACAGTGTATTTAAATCGAATGGTCAGATCTGACTTGATGTATTGTTTTCTTTGCCATGCAGAAATATTGTAGAAAATTAAAAACTCTTATTCTCATTTCAAGATAACATTTCATAATAGAGAAACTCTCGGCTGAAGAAACTGTTTGAAGTATAAAACAAAACATTGTTGCATAATTGCATTGCGGTAATTTGTATAGTATTTCCAGTGGAAGAATTAGGGCCTCCCTGCAAAGTAAGGTTTTGATCCTCAAGTCAGATCTCTACAAAGGATTGCATAAACATAATCTTTGGGCCCCTAGATTTCTAGACCCTCCCGCTATGTGAGGAACGTGGAGGTATACGTTACGCCACTTAGTATTTCAATTTACTTGTTACTTATTTTTCAATTTCTAATATTTTGCAGCAATAATGGTATAGAAAGTTAGTCACACAGATATTTTCACTTTCGAATGTGGAATTTGAGAATTTGACTGGCATATGAATCTTGTAAATTTGTTAGATAACTTTTGTACCGTATTCACATGTTAAACTGCAAAAGCCACTGATTTTGTTTTTTAAAATCTTCCGAGGAGATCAATCTTATTCAGCAAGGGTTGAGAACATTTAAGCTGATTCCACACCCTCCAAGAGAGACTTATTTAAAAAAAATGTTTAGACCCAAACGATTATCTTATTTTTTGTTTTGCATATCAGTTTCATTACAATATTCTTAAAATTGTAATATGGGAATGGATGATTGTAACATGGAGATGGAATTTATTTTATTCCCCCAATGATGAACTTGAATCTTTTAGATATCCTACGCTAAACTCTCCTTAAACATTACGTGCGAGCTTATGGCCATTAACTCTAGAACGTCCATCGGTGTCAATTTGACAACGGAGACTGATCAGTTTGTTCTTCTTTCCGCAGTTTTGCAGGGAATTTGAAAATTATTCATAACTTTTAATTATTGTCCTGGGTAATTCTTTGGTAATTCCATGGTAATGACTTTCAGCATCAGTTCAGAGGCCGCTGCGCACGCCATGCATGCGCGGTGGCTCAGAAACTTTACTATTTTACGTAACATCCTATAATTAATATTTTTTGCACATTTAATTCTGATGATTCCTTCATGGTGTTGCATTTTTTGCAAACACAGCAGTGTAATATTTAAGTACAAAAATATCCAAATTATGCATTTTATTTCGGAGATATTTAGTCCATTTGTTTTAATAATAAAACTGAATGAGACAACTATATTTCGATTTACACTCATTGCTATAAAAATTTCCACACCAAGAAATTAGACGATCGTAACGAAGCTTGACATGCAGGTATATGTCGGGCAGATATTCAAGTGATTAGAAATTTAGCTGATTGCGCATTGCGTAATGCCACTAGAGGGCGTTGAACGTCGTTATCTTTGGAGTATAAAAAAGTTAAGCATAGTTTGTTTGAGTGTACTTAATCTTTTTCAAAAGAAACGCTGAGGATAACATGCTATTATCGAAGACAATATGAGTGGCTGTCAGAGTTCGAGAGGGAAGAATCATCGGGATGATGGAGGCTGGGTGGTCAGCTTGGCGAGTAATTTGTCAAGTAGCCCGTTCTGATTTGACTGTGAGCAGGTGTTGGGACCAGTGAACAGAAGAGACGTCATTTTACAACGACCTGGCCCAGGACGCCCTCGACAGACCAGTCTTCGAGAAGACCATCACATCATACGACACGCACTGCTAGAGTCAACTACCTAATTGACTTTTGTCCAGATATATGCAGCACCTTCACTACGGCCCCCTGTATCTTCTGAACCATCGTAAGGCGACTGGCCGAAGGACATCCGGTATCTCGGTGACCATTACGTGTGCTGCCAATGACACCTAGGCATTGAATCCTCTGTTTGAAGTGTGTAGTGCAGGACGGGGTTGGACTGCAACGGAATGGAGCCAGGTCGTCTTTAGCGACGGATCTAGATCCAATTTGAGTAGTGCTGACAATCGTGTTTGTGTGGGGAGGCCCCGTGGTGAACGCCCTCAATCCTGCCTTCACTTTGCAGCGACACACCGCTCCCAAAGCTAATGTCATGGTGTAGGATGCTATTGCTTACGATACATGGTCACCCTTAATATGATCCATGGCACAATGACTCACCAGCATTACGTCTATCACACCCTTCAATCACATGTGTCGCCACTCATGACAAGAGACTTGAAGAAACCACTTTTTAACAAAACAATGCTCAGCCACACACAGCAAGGTTGTCACAAGACTGCCTCTGCCACATTACCACCCTTCCTGGTCTGCTCAATCCCCAGATTTATCACCAGTCGAGCCTATCTGGCATGTTTTCAAACAGCAAGTTGGACAGCCTACGAGTTTTGTCGAACTAGAGGTGCGTTAGATGCGTTTGCAGCAACTGTGGAACACGAGATGTCTCAGGACATCATACGGAACTCATATGCCTCAATGTTTGCTCATAAAGCATCGTGCATTTGCGCTAGAGCAGCGTTTCTCAAACTGTGGGGCGCGCCCTCCTTTGGGGGGCGTGATAAATCTACGAAGGGGGCGTGAGCATATTGAAAAGTCAAATACAAAAGATTATTTAAAAAATTATTAATTTACAGAAAGTAGACAAACAAAATAACTTCTGACATAATAAAAAATGAAATGCACATTTACACTGACATATTATACTTATAAATGTATCAGTCCTACATAATGTATTTTATAATTAATTTAATAATCCTGATTTTAAAAAAAGTTTATTAATTACCAGTTCCCCCAATGGGATTATCATAATGTAAATAAAAACGAAAATTAACACTTATCTTGATAAAAGTTAAGCGATTCGCTTCTCAATGTCAACCGTTTTCCGCGTAGGTACGCGTATGTAATGTACTATGGGGGGGAATAAAGAGCAAATAATCTGAAATAAGTAAATCCTTCGCAAACACTGTCAAGGTCCTTTTTTTGCATTCCAAAGTCTTCGGAATAATTTCATGGATATCACTGCACAGAAAAGATCGTACTCTGGAAAGACGTATATATACGTCCGAGGAAATAAATGCTTTAGCTTAGCGGGACGTTTATATACGCCGGGGTGCTTAAGAAGTTAATATCGTTTCGCAGTTTTTAGGGTCAAAGTAAAGTATTATTGAATTCAATACATAGTTGGTGTATGAGGGGGGCGTGATGAAAATTATGATTGAATATTGGGTCGCGTATACTGCAACTTTGAGAAGCACTGCAAAGAGGGGGTTCAACAGAGTACCAATACGTCTATTCACTTCCAATTAATTATCATTTTTCTTTTATTTTCTAGTCTCTTACTCATATCAAAGTAATACTGACATATGTAAAATTTCGTTTCATTTTGTCGACTTTTCCTGGTGCTCAAAATTTTATTGCAGTGAGTGTATAAAGTACCTTTGAAGTTACTTAACTAAACCAGTCATATTGGTTTCAGTCATCATTATGAAATTATTTCATTTATAATATAAATATTTAAACCAGAAAGATAATAAATACGTTTCATTAAAATCATCGAAGTAAGGTAAATCGATTTTTGTTAATCCTTCAATTACAGACAACACATAATTTCGATACAAAACTAAAGAATGCTATTTTCAAAAATCTCTATTCTGCTCTTGGCAAACTTTCTTTGTTTCAAATTTTATGAATGGAGATAAAAACATTTTTCTCTTAACATTTGTATCGCCATGACCGAAATAATCTCCAGTTTCCAAATTGCACATCCTACAATTCCAAGTATTTGTCTGGCGGGAATTGAGGAAGAAGTAAGATTTTTTGAAAACAGCATTGAAGTGAAGTGAAAAATATTTGCTTCTATCGACTGCATTTGTATAAATAAAACATTCAAAATCAGAGCAGAGGCTAAAGAAAGCCATCCTGATCTTGATGTGCAAGAATAAAAATAAAATGGTTTTACTTGAAGACGAAATCGACTTTCACTTGGTTGAAGCGTTTTTTTGAGTTGTTTTTCTCCTGGGCAACGACTCGAGAGTTATTTTCTATTGAAGCATTTCTTTCCTGTAAAAGTATTTTAAAGAAAAAAATGGGTAGTTTCCTTGCTACTTTTCTATAGCAAAATCGTGTAAAATTGACTGGACTAAAACCATTGGAACATACTTTAAATTCAATGTTAGGAAAGGCCAAACCCTTTGTAAAATATCACATACTTGTAAAGAAGTAAGTGCCGAAATGTAAATACAAAACTTCAATATGCTAAAGGAATTATTTTAATGAAAAAGAGAACGCAAAATATTTGCAAAACAGACTTTAAGAAAGTATAATTCTGTTTTCTAGAGATTAACACAAAAATAAGATAATTAAAAATAACAGCCATTTAATTTTTAAAACTATATCAGAAACAGGTAGTTCAATACATTCCAGTTTATTGAATTTTTTAAAAAAATATTTATTCAAGATTATAATCAGTAATAAGCATGAATTTTAAATCTTTTTTAATAAATAGGTATTTAATAAAACAATTTTAATAATTATACGAAATTTTGAAATGGTTGAATGGCAATATATATTTGAATTTAAACTTATCTATCCGAATTTCTAGAAATTCACTGTTCATTGTTATTTTATTCGATAATAGAAATAAAACGCTGACATTTTAGAATTTTTTTTCAATATATCTTTACGGAATTCTACCAAATGGACTTGGTTTAAATTTCAGATGGATTTTTTTCATTCTCTATCAATAAAGGGCATTTTGCAATAATTTATCACTATATGTTCGGATGTATAATACGTATGTTAGAAACATACATAGAAGTATCTATTTTCATAACATTCTATTTTTATGAAAAAATGCTTCTAGAATATTAATTTTTTGCTTATACATAGCTCTGTACAGAGCTTGAACAAGGATTTTAAGAAGTATATAATTTGGTAATAGATTTATCCATATTTTATCAGAATGAAAAAAGTTTAACAAAAAGCCTATAATTTTTTCAGATGGTAATATCACACTGAAAATAATGTGGATTTTAAAAAAAATCCTAGTTCTGGTTCTATGGAGAAGTTTTAGCTATATATAAGCAAAATCTTACTATTATAGAAGCATTTTTTTTAATAAAAGGAGAATGTTTTGAAAATAAACAATTTTATGCTCATTTTTTTCCAAAATATTGCATTTAAATATATTTTTGTATTGTAATAATACTCTTAAAACATTTTATACGTATATTGTACTGTAAGATATACTAAATGTAAAAAAAAATATCCCGGTTTCGAACGTAGTCGAATACGTTAAAAAGATATACATATATAACTTATTAACTCCTTTCTCAAAAGTTATTCCTTAAGGTTGAAAATTTGATCTATGGCTACCTCAAGTAAAATACCGGATGCAGAAACCCATTGAATTAAAAATTTGACACGTTTTGAAGAACATTAGAGCTACTGGACGTTAACACCAACTAAGCCCCAAAATTGAATTGTGGTTCCACGTTACTCTATTATGCAATTTATCAAACACTTAATCACTTGTCATGCCCGGTAAAGGCGTTGTCATTTGAACGTTTTGCCAAATTACAAGTCTTGATTTGGAAATTTAAATATTAGGAAACGCTGAATTTAACGCCCCGCCTTTTATCTTAAACCCCCTTTATATTTTCCCTCACTAATCCCTCCCCTTAATCTTTACAAGACGCGCGCGTGGTTTGGATATTTTAAAACGAAGAAATAGGCTGATAAAGAAACGGTTTGGTTTAAAAATGAATCAAAAGGATAGTTTTCATCTCAACTGCTGTTCTTAACGCTTTTTGGTACATCAAAATCTGTAAATGTCAGCCGCAAATATAACTGCTGACATCTGTGTACGTATATAAGCTTTATTTGTTTTGTTTATATGTGTATGTAGTTTTTCTTATTTGTTTTAGTTTTATTTTGACCAAAAGTCGCATTGGTCTTTTCGGCGGGCTTTTAATCCTTACTAGGTGTATACGCCACACGGGACTAAATTATAACTCTTGCATTTAAAACACAACAACTTTAATATTGCGTAAAGTAGAACGTCGTTTATTGGAATCAATTGGGACTGGACACCGTTCGGATACGCGATTGTTCGGATAACCGAAAATCGAATGCGATCCATGCAGTATATGGAACCGGACACTATACAAACATTGAAAATCATAATAGGCGGGAAACGTGCTTGAAGAAAAAGCAAAATAGGGAAATTTTTTACCTTTATTGGGAAAATAATCACTTATTTTTCACTGTACCACTGTACCCTTCTTTTCACCAAGGTCTCTGGTTCTTTGGAGCAGCAGTAATTAAAAGGGAAGCACTTGATTGTTTTACGTACCACTGCATACGTCTCTAACCAAAAATGCGTCAACATTTGATGGACCCTTGCAATTCATTGTTTTGTTGTCCCGTCTTCACCCGTTTGTTGTCAAAGGGGTCGAATTCTTTTGCAGGGGGTCACAACTTTACATTTAGATTTGAAACCAAAGTCTTCTATCGATGCCATCTGGCCACATCTTTTCATCGCATTCTTTAAATCCCGGGTCGATTGGGCAAAGTCGGTAATCTCCCCCCTGTGGCCGCTTTGGGAAAACTTTTCCCTTCTAAATCGAAACTCCCAAAATCCCTGTCCTTGGTTTTCCGGTCACTTTTTGTTTTTTTAAACAAATGTTGAACAACTGTTCGAAACGTATTCATATACGGTACATATAGTTGACAAAAAAAAATGGTCCAGATATTTGACACTCCGGATAATAAACGTTCGGAAAAAAACGACGTTCTACCGTATTCAAGATTTAAGCATTTTCCAAAACTTTGTGGGGATAACCCACCCGGGGGAAAGGGAAATACAGGGAAATGATATTTTACACAGATTATATTTCACCAGTGTTTCAAACTTTCAATATACGTGATCCATATTCAATCATCATTTTCATCGCGCCCCTCCATAAAAACAATGTATTGATTCAATAATACTATATTTGACACTAAAGCTACAATACGACTTTTTAAACCCTTTTTACCACCAACGTATATAAAATCTCGCTCAGCCAAAGATTAATTTTCTGGACGTATATATACGACTTTCCTAAGCACGATCTTTTCTGTGCAGTGCTATCAATAAAATTATTTCAAAGACTTTGGAACGTAATAAAAGGACCTTGACAGTGTTTGAGAAGGATTTACTTATTTCAGAGGATATTTGTTTATTTTTTTCCATTTCTCTACCTCCTCAAAAACATCAAAATACGCTCGTCTACGTAGAAAACGGTGGCTTTGGGAAACGAATCGCATAACTTTTTATTGGCAGTTAAGGAATTATTTAAAAACCGTACAAAATTATCAAGATTAGTTATAATACAAGCCCATGGGGTCACTGATAATTATCAAACTTGTTCTTAACTTAGTATTGTTAAATTAATAATAAAATACATATATTGCACAGTACTGATACATTTGTAAGTATATTATATCAGTGTAGATGTTTATTTTATATTTTATTATATCAGACAGAATTTTGTTTGTTTACTTTCAGTAAATTAATAATTTTTTAAATGACCTTTTGTTTGTGACTTTTCAATTTGCTCGCGCCCCCCTGGGAAAGTTATCACGCCCCCAAAGGGGGGCGCGCCCCACAGTTTGAGAAACGCTGTATTACACAAACAACTCAAAGCAAACAACATGTTGTCATCGCGCAAGAGATGAATGCAGTCGATGGCGTTGGCAAGAGGCACGATAATAGAACTAATTATTATACTGAAAATATATACAAAATAGAAATTTTAAATAAAAAGGAAATGAAATTAAGTATAGCATATAAATGAAAGTACATACAAAAACCATATTGATAGTAAAAATACAATTTAATAATAGTGAAAATACTATTTGAATAATATAAAAATACAATTCTCTATCCAAACAATATGACTTTGGTCTACTTGAATAATAAATAAGTAAATAAAAGAATGCTGTTTTCAGAGGAGATTTAAGAAAACTTTACAAAATTGCTGCACTTGTGTTTTGATTTGACATTATGTTACAACGTTTATAATAGTAGTACTTGTATAACTAAAGAAATTGAAAAGTACATTATTTAGGATATACAACATTTAAATTACTAAAAAAATAAGAATATGTTGAACAATTTAATTTCAGAAATGTGTTTTAAGGGAGAGATTTTTTTTTAATTCATTATTTATATAATTTGTATTCCTCCTTTCGTTTTGAAAGCAAGCAATATCTTTTTGTACTTGAATAAGATAAAGAGAAAGCTTTATCTATTAATTATTTCTTCATGAAGAAGGCACATAACACATTTCTTTCTTGCCTCGATAAATACTTTTCTTGCAGCAAATTTTGTGAAGTTAAAGCACGAAAATATCTGAGAAATTATTTTTAAAATAATGGTGATCCGAATTAGAGAGTGATGAAAAAAAAAAAAGAATCTGAAAATAACCATTTTTATAAAATTTAATTAAATTTTAAAAATAAAGAGAAATATTATTTTATGTTTAAAGTGGAAATATTCCATGTAGTTAGAAAACAAGTAATATAAAAAAATTCAGTCAATTCCTACTTAGGTCAACAAAGAAAATTTTTATTTTAGTTACTTTTTATTAAATAATTATAATTAATATACAAATGACAGAATCATATGTATATACATGTATCATATGTATGTCCATACAATTATATGTATGGACTATTTTTCTTGCTTGTTACTATTTATTCATTAATTAAATTTAATTTTTCTAATAAAATAATCTAGTTAAAAAAAATCATATTCTCGGAAATTAGGGGATCCCAGGGGGGATTCGAACCCACGACCTTTGGATTAGAAGTCCAACGCGCTATCTACTGCGCTATAGGGACACAATGAACGATTTTCCTTTCTATATATGATGTTGGACTATTATTTTTGCTTGTTACTTTTTATTCATTAATTAAATAGAATTAATGTATAAATATTTGATAAAAAAATATGTATTTACGTCCAGTGTCATCCACTACAAGTTATGAAAATTGTATTTGAACTTCAATGGATGAATATAAAGTGTTTTATTAACGATAGAAAATTTGAACCAGATATATATATATATATATATATATATATATATATATATATATATATGTAAGTGAACTAATTGTAAGAATTGAAAAAAGAGCTAATTTAATTTGATTTTAATAATTCGTAACGTAAATATATATTTCTATTGTATATTTATAAATCTCTTTAAAATATTATTTTAATTATTTTCTGTTGGATTTTATATTCGTGATTGAAACTAATTCCAAGGCTAAATTATCTCTTAGAATTTACAAAAAAATTTCAAGTAGCATCAATAATGGATGAATAAATTTGCTTTCATTTTGCAAACACATATTCTTTTCTACACTATGAAAGTAAATGTGTACTGTGAAAAGAAAATTTCTCTTTGGTCTTAATAATTTAATTAAATCTGTAGTTGTGTGTTGGTTTTTTTTTATTTCAGGAAATTACTTATTTAACTATATGCAGAAATCTTTACATATTACTTTTTCAATTCATTTCCAATTTTTTTAATAAATATTTATGATACTTAAGCTAAATTAAATCGGACAAAATACATAAAAATCAGCATAAAGCAAATTGCTTTATATATTATTATATACGTTTAAATATATCTTTTAAAGTGAATAACACAAATATTTACTTAACAATTTGAATACAAATATTTACAAATACAAAAAAATGTATTTGTATATATTTACAAAAAATACATTGGCACAATATACATGTTTGTAATTATTTATAATTTAATCCTATGTGAAATCGATGTAGCAAATATACTGTTTGAGAATTTATAAAAGAAAATTTTTAATCAATGAGTGCTAAATTCTTTTAATTTAAATTGTTTATCCTTACCTATAGAAGTAAGATTGAACCCATAGTGCTTGTAAATCTTTAACCGTTATCAATATATTCAAATCTCTAATCTTTTGAACAAAACTTATATAACAAATGAAGCAAATCTTATCCCGAACAAATAATTTTATTTACGAATTTTTTTAATGTTTTGCCTGTATGAATTAAAAGCATCTTATCACGTTTCTATACAGGGGTGTCTTAAGGCATGGGCCAAATAGGCCCGGGCCCAGGGCCTCGGCCATCATGGGGCCCTCGTCTCGTTCTCGACTCAGCTTTAATAATATCATGTTTCGAATAATTTCAACAATAAAATGTTATTTTTGGTTGTATTCTCCGAAAAACTAGGAATTTCGGACAATATGTCAACTGGCTATTTGTGATGACCTTCGTCCATGTATAGGCCTAGGTCTACCATCATACACCATCATTACTTATTCAGTCAAAAGGCGGACGTCGGTCGGTCCGATTTGTGTGATTGTAAATCATACATATATATTTGTTTCGGATTTGTACGAGTATTCGGCAATGTTTGCTATGTACTCTCTACTTTTATGCGTCATAGGTAAGGCTTACATTTGTGTTGGGGCCCAGGGCCTACTTTTGTGTAAGTCTTAAAGAAGAAGTCTCAAGAAGTCTTAAGACGTCCCTGTTCATACACTACTTTCAGTAGAAATTACATTGCTTACTATCTTCATGAAAAATTCATCAAGTACACCACGAAATACCATTCTTCACATATAGATATATATTTAGTTGATTTAAAGTTTCTTAAGCCAGTTTTTATAAACCTTTGGGGGGGGGGGGCGTGATAACTCTATGAGGGGAGCGCGAGGCTGTTGAAAAGTTGAAAACGGAAGACTGTTTAACAAATTATTAATTGACTTAAGATAAACAATACTTTCTAATATAATAAAATGCAAAATACGCTTTTACACTGATGTAATACACTTATAAACGTATCGGTACTATACAATGTATTTTATAACTAATTTAACAATACTAAGTTAAGAACCAGTTTGGTAATTATCAGTGACCCCATGTGCTCGTATTAACACTTATCTTGATAATTTGCACGGTTTATAGCTAATCCCTTAATTGGCGATTAAAAATTATACGATTTGCTTCCCAAGGCCACCATTTTCCACGTAGACGTGCGTATTTCGATGACTTTTGGGGAGAGGAAGGGGAGGTGAAAAGGAATAAATAAGCTAATCCTCTGAATTAAGAAAATCCTTTGCAAGCATTGTCATGGTCCTGTTATTGCATTCCAAAATCTTCGGAATAATTTTATGGATAGCAGTGCACAGAAAAGATCGTACTTCGGAAAGACGTATATATACGCCCAGGAAATTAATGTTTTCGCTGGAAAAGACACTTATATGCGTTAAAGCCGTATTGTAGCTTTTGTGTCAAAGCATAGTATTATTCAATTCACACACACATAAATCATGTTATTGTATGGTGGGGGGGGCGATGAAAATAATTATTGAATAATGGGTCGCGAATATTGAAAGTTTGAGAAGCACTGTCTTAAACATATCATAAGGTGAAGGGTAATGCATATTCCATAAATTGCTATTTAAATTGTTCCGAATATGGATTGTAAATAGGGATGTATATATTTAAACAGGAATGTACATTATAAAATCCTGCGTATAACGCGCACCTATACTTTCAAGCAGCAATTTTTTTTAATTTTTAGGCATATTCACCATGTAACGCACCCCGTTTTTTAGAAGAAACCTGATATGTACGTATGGAATACTCTTTATGGTTTGAAGTCATTCATTCGAAGTGTTATTCCAAGCCTTAGAAAAACCCCGTATATTTCTAGAACTACAATCCTTAAGTTCATAAGGAATTTTATTTCTTTTAAATGAATAGTATTTCAATCTATGTAGAAGTTTAATTTACCTTTATTTTATTAATGTGTGTAGAAGCTTATCTTTTATTATTATTATTTTTAAAGCTCTTATTTTTATACTCTTTGTATTACGCGCACCCATGTAAATTTTGATTTTATTTTTTATGTTAAAAGTGCGCGTTCTACGTCGAATTTTACATTACTTAAAGAACATTATTTTCCAATGTCAGAGGATGGACTTCGTTCCGTATATAAATTAATTTAATTGATTTTAATTCCGATGCATATCAAATAATTAACTTTCGCATTTGCCCCTAAAACTTGATAGAAAGTATTAATTATACATAACTTCAAAGTCTAAACATAGACATTTATGATTCATTACACCTGCATTTTTAAACAATTTATAATCCTTAGCTTCAGCAGTTATATTCCAAGCTGATATAGACTCTACAGAAAAGCCAACTACAGTCCGAGACACAATCCCCACGATCTCTCTTCTGTCTGGAGCTTTGAAATCATTAGAGACCGAGCGATCGCACAGACAGGAAAGAATCCCGATCTCATCGAGGTGACCTTCCCCAACGGAACGCCTCTCTAATAAGCAGCCAAATAATTCCCTGATTGACCAACGGTCAGTGGAGTTGCTTCGGTTTCCTGAAAGTCGAGATCAATAGAACGAGAGACCTATGTCTCCAGAAATTCAATTCTCTACACCATCCGTCAGTCTCTGTACGTGCGAGGAATTCACATCCAATAAGCATCTCAGAGACTCGAATGTCCAAATAAAGATAGATTACGTTTGCTCTCAGGGAAATATAACCCTCTCTCCCCCTGCCCCACGCTCTGGAAGGGGATGCCGAGGGGGTGAACAAGCGACAATTCTGTTTTATTTTGGATCCTCCCCCTCGTTGTCGTTTTCCGACGATAGTACGATGTTGCCCAATATCGCTCATATGTTCTTGTTTACTCGGAAAGGAATAAATAAATTCATATGCGAGATATGGTGAATGATATTGTGCTTGGTGTGTGAGTATTCGCTTCGGGGTTTTTTCTTAGGGGCAAGGAAAAGGAGCTTTCAAAATTGAATCATGAGGTGCTGGTACGTATCATATTGGATTTAAATTGCTGTGATGGGTATATAGAGCAATGTTGGTACGTTCTGTGGTGTCATGTGATCTTTCTAGGAATGTATTATTTGCGACATTTTACCTGGAAGGCTTTACAAACATTTCGGCTAGATCAATCCAATATCGGATGTTTTATGGTGATTTTAAAATGCAGAGTTGCTTTTCTGTTTTTCCCCTTCTTTCAATTCATACTATTAGTTCGCAATCTACCTATATCTTGTTCAAATTTTCAGTCGTTAGTAAAATACATTTTAAGGTATCCGACTACTTACGGCAACATTTTTTTTAAAAAAAGAATGAAGATATGGAGATTTTTTTTTGTTTGTGGTTTTTAGATTTATTTAGTACATTTTAAGAAAAAAAAAGGCTCAAATATTAAGAGGAAAATAAATTATTACTACTAAAATGGGAAAAAATGGGTAAAAATTTACAAAAACTTATACAAACGGAGCCCACTCTATACAAAAAGTTTATGATCACATTCTCAATTTTTGAATTTTGATGTATTACTTTGATATTCTTTTTTGAACTGACGTTCAGGATAAGAGATATTTTAATTTTTACAAAAACTAAAGCACTTTATCTTAGTGATTATATAAAATTGTTTAAGAAAACAACGATTATATATTCACGTTAAGGGAGTGGAAATTTTGAAATAAAACAGTGATTGATAAATTTGAAGGTCAAAACACTTCTACTGTTATACAGAACATACACAAAAAATTTCAGCAAATTATATTCAAAACTTTTTGAGCAATCACAGTCTCGATGTACAAAAAAAAAACACATTTCGATTAAAACGCATTTTAATAGTTTGACCTTTTGTGTAAAGTTATGGTATCTGCTTTTACTAAAACACTTGTAGTTTTTTTTCTAGTGAATGGGGAAAAAAAACTTGGTATTTTTATTAAGTTAGTAAGATGGCCTATAAAATAAAATCATAAAAAAAATTGTCAATTTTTGAAAAAAACCCATGATTTTTGGGTAGTCGGATACCTTACAGCACTCAGTTGAGCTGAAATTTTATGTACACGATTGTTTTGGGTGACAGTACGATAATTTAATTATAATTCATTAAAATTAATTGATTGAAACTAATTGTTTAAAGAGTTACTGATACAGTCACGTTGGTTCCATTCTTAGCAATTTGGGTTGAAACTTTAAAAGATTTTTTTCTCACGTTTTAAAGCACTCAGTTGCACTGAAATTTTATATACTCGATTATTTTTGATGACAATACGATATTTTAAAAAAATAAATAAAAATTAATTGCCACTTAGTATTTTGATTCTGTCCTATGTATATACATATTTATATTAATTGTAATTATTGGATAAAATGTAACTAAAATAAGGGAAGTAGGAATAGACTTTAAGTAGGAATAGACTTATTTTTTAAATTACTTGTTTTATTATCAATTTTAAATAATTAAAAGTTGAGTAAAAGTGGGCTCTGTAATAAAAGCACACAGATCACATCACACAAGCGAAGATCTAAAATTTTATAAACTTTTTTTCAGTAAATGGATTATAAATACTCTTCTAAAATATTCATTAAAAATATTTATTAGTAACTACGATACATATTCGTGGTTACCAAATGTACATAAATCAATCTGAAATATTTTTAGAAGTTAATGATTTAACTGGGATTCATTTTACCTTAATGTTTTAAGTTCTGTGATTTTCTCAACCTCTAATTTAATACCATTTTTTTTCTACTTAAAACCAAGTCAAATTTGTGAGGTCACTCATACCGGGTGTTTCTAAAAGAATGTCGGGAGTTTTTACGCTTTATAGTATTTATCACATATAAGTTACAAGTATAACTCATACATCGAATAAAAGAGTAACTGAAACAGTTTTATCAACAAGTTTACAAATGTTCAATGTGAGACCCATTCGTAACACGGCACAAATCTAGTCGATAGGCGAGTTCATCCCAAACTTTTTTCAGTGTGTCTGAGGAAATTCTTGCAACATTTGCTTCCATCCTGTGTCTTAAGTCTGAAAAGTCAGATAGTAGCGAAAGAACGTAAACATAGTGTTTTGTGAACCCTTCACAGATAAAAGTCCCATGGCGTCAGATCAGATGAACGTGGAAGCCATGCGATACAAGCTTTATCGGGAGGCTCTTTGCGGTCAATCCATTGGTTGGGTACAGTGATATTTAACCAATCGCGTACTGAGAGATGCCAGTGATGCGGTGCATCATATTGCTGCCAAATTAAGTTACTTGGTTCACTTTCTTCCAATTGAGGAAATAGCCATAGTTGTAGAGCATCAAGATAGGCAGAACCAGTTACAGTTGTTTACCAGTTACAGCCTTGGTCGTCCCGTACTTTTCCCTTTACAAAGACAGCTAGTTGTTTCAAACTGATGATACTACCTAAGAATGTTATCATTTGGAGGTTGACAACTGAACTTAGTACGGAACTCTAAATTCTCAGTAATAGCAGATTCTGTCTTTGCAATATGGAGAACACAAAACGCTTTACGTTGACTAGTCGCCATTTTTCTTCTAGCGCTTTGATCGGCAGGAAAGGAGAAAAAATTAGCATACGTTTCGAGCACACGTGCACACATACCAACAAACAAAACTGTTTCAGTTGCTCTTTCATTCGATGTATGAGTCATACTAATATGTTATATATAATGAATACTATATATAAAGCGTTAAAACTCCGATATTCTTTTAGAAACACCCGGTATTTTAATTACGCTATCAAAGGTAATTTTTCCATCCCATTCTTATACAACTAACGATCTTATACTCACTTTCCAAGTTTGTTTTTATTGATAGATTAGTAGTCAATTAAATCATCTGTGTTTTGTATTTTTTCTTACCTATATTTGAGACAAAGTGAAATGCATTGATCATCCTACAAATTAATAACACATTTGCATGTACATATATATATTTCAATAAAAAAAAACTAAGACTTTATTTTCGTATTTATGCATAGGAGAGAGAGATAATTGTGCAGTCTTTTGTTGTAAACACACATCGCGAAAAAAGAGGCAGATGAATTCTCACGTCCATGCAAGTAAGGGAAAAAACATTATTATCAAGAATACAAGAGAAGGGGAATGTTAGTTAATTTTAGGAATTGCGAAGGTGGTCTTAGAGGAAAATTTCAGTGTCGCTAAATAAGGCAAGTATAAGCTATTAAGATATTTATTTTTTAGTAATCATGAAGCAATCTGTCAAAATACAGTGTTTTATCTTTTTAATGCTGACGTTCAAATGAATCTGTTTTTTATAAAAAGGGTATTTGTAGAGTTCCGATAAGACAGAAAAAATATGTAAAATAATTTAAAGAAATATTAAGTTAGAGGTAAATATTAATGTCTGGGTATGTGTGCTTTTTTTACATACACACATCAGTATGCCACTTATAAACAGTATACCCACTGTATACAGTATGCGCACTATATGTAGTATGTCCACTGTATGCAGTACGCCCCCTATATATAACAATATGCCCACTATATGAAGTATGCCCACTATATATACAGTAGGGCCACTATATGCAGTATGCCCACTATAACAGTATGCCACAAGTCCCTTACCACCCTCTTAACTTCGGAACGTTTGCTAATATATTCATAAAAATGGTGTCTAGAAATAGTTAGGCTATCCGACTACGCTCGGAACCATGATTTTACTAAAGCGCATTAATGGATAATATTTATGATATTAAGTGTCACTTAGATTCGAAAACGTATAAAAAATTGTTTTAAGAATATTATTACAATAAAAGAACTAGTTAAGTACAATATTTTGACAAAAAATGAACATAGAATGACCCATTTTCAAAATAATCTCCTTTTATGAAAAATTCTTCTATTATAATAATATTTTGCCTGTATATAGCTCAGATCTCTGTACAGAGGCTCAGCTAGAACTTTTGAAATATACAACTTAGAAGTGGGTTTATCCATATTTTACTACAACAGAGGGGAGAAATTTTAAGAAAATACGCCGATATGTATTGCAATTGGTGGTAACTCTGAAAATGTGAATTTTTCTAAAATCCTAGTTCAGACTCTCTAGAAAAGTCTTTACTTTATATAACCAAAATATTAATATTATAGAAGCATTTTTTACAAAAGGAGAACATATTGAAAAAAGATTATTCTAAGTTAATTTTTTACCAAAATATTGTATTTAAATAATTTTTTTTGTCATTATGTCCTTAAAACGATTTTATACATGTATTCTAATCTAAGTGACCCTAAATATCATGAAAATTGTCCATTTATGCACTTTTTTAAAATCACGGTTTCGAACGTAGTCGGATACCTTAAGTAGACGTACGGTATTAAATGAAACCATTTACGGCGTCACCTGGTGGGGAACTGTGGAGTTAGAACCACAAAGAATTAATGCACAGAATAATACCGTTCTATTATTTGCACTAAGGTTTACAAGGTGTCTTAATACTATATCGAGGATGCTCTACAACTTTATAAATCCCTTTTTCCCATTCTCCAAATTGGAATGCTAATTCCGCAGTTTTCCACTAAATGGCAACGACGGTGTGTCATGGACTCTATCGCACCTGTGACTAATCCTCTGGAGAAAAATATTTCTTCTTAATATTTCTTATGTTTATAAAATCTCTTCCCGTAGAAAAACTGAAATTTATGTTAATTTGAGTGCTATTTAAACTCTAGCGAAGTGAGTGTAAGGGTTAGACGTAAGACTGCTATTGAAATTAGATCAAAGTCCTTGTAGTTCGGGAAAATAATCTTTTGTCCGGGATATCTAGTTTTACCGGTCGGGATCTATCTAGTGATGTAACATCGGATCGCAAACAGATAAATGACAAAACTGTTTGTCTTAGAAATTTAGAATAGCGATTTAGTTCACTACTCCCTCGGTTTATAACCTTTATTGATAGTAAATTGAGATAAAAAATGAAGTTATTGCTTTTATAACAATGGCTGATTTTTTGGTGTCCTAAACTTCATCAGAGACATCAGATTCACGACAGGTCGTTTTACTCAGTAGCGCATATGTGTGGCTACCTTACTATATCTAAACACCACTTAAGTTATCCTATTATGTTCGGAACCGTGATAGGCCGCGGCAGCCGAGTGGTATGGGTATCGGATCGCCGCTTTCCTTGTCACGAGTTCGAGCCCCGTACCACTAAAAGACCCGGCGTGTAGGGCAGCAATGCCCGTTAGAACTGTCGAGAGCTGAAACATCCTCCTGTTGGTGTGGTGTGGTAGTTACGAGAGGGGGTGCCAGCTCAGGTGTCTTCCACGTAACTTGACCATGGCTCAACATTACGTGGTCCGTCGCCATAAGCCCTCTTGTAGTGAACAGTGTGACGTTAATATTCAATCAATCAATCAATCGGAACCGTGATATTAAAAAAGCGTATAAATGAATAATTTTCGTGATATTTAGTGTCACTTAGATTAGAATGTATAGATAAAATTGTTTTAAGGACATTTTGATAAAAACAATTTATTTAAATACAATATTTTGGCAAAAAAATAACTTAGAATAACCTTTTTTCAAAATGTTGTCCTATTACAAAGAATGCTTCTAAAATGATAATATTTTGCTTATATATATATAAAGTAAAGACTTTTCCAGAGAGTCTGAAAAATTTTTTTTTTTGAAAAATTCACAATATTTTCAAAGTTACAATCCATTGAAATAATTATCGGCGTTTTTTTCTTAAAATGTCTCCCCTCTGTTATCGTAAAGCATGGATAAACCCACTTCTATGTTATATATTTCAAAAATTCTAGTTGAGCCTCTGTACAGAGGTCTGAGCTATATACAGGCAAAATATTATTACAATAGGAGAATTTTTCACAAAAGGAGAATATTTTGAAAATGGGTCATTCTATGTTTATTTTTTATCAAAATATTGTACTTGAATATTTTTTTTTCTTTTGTAATAATATTCTTAAGACAATTTTATATACATTTTCTTATCTAATTAACACTAAATATCATAAATATTATCGATTTATACGCTTTTTCAAAATCACGGTTCCGAACGTAGTCGGATACCTTAATGAATATAGCAGCAGCCATTCCGAACTTATTAAGGTGGCAAGGGACTTTGGTGGGCGTATTATATATAGACATATATATATAATTAGTATTATTACATTAGATTGATACTGTAGCAGACGATAGTTAAATATCAAAGGGCAAATATATCGAATTCAAACGCAATCGTTATTTCAATTTAAATTGCTAGTCATATTTATTTTATTTTTTTTTATACTTAATTTTCTTCTGCTTCCTTCAAGTAGCGGCCCTTTTTGTTCATAATTGTGTCTGCATGAGAAGAACTATTTATTTCTAACTGTTAATAAAGTTGGATTATTTGAGTTTTTTTACCTTGGATATAAACAGGAAGCTTTTATTTTAAAATTATCTTGGAACATAATTCGAGTATTGCCAATTCTGTCGCCAATTTTTAATATACACACACATCCCTGTTTTGATTGAAATATCCTGTCTAGCCGAATGAAGAATTGTTTTTGATGTTATCGAATGACAAATATAGAAAAATTGCTGCTACTTTTGGAGAAATAATATTCTTTTTCACATTTTTAGTTTGATTTAACAGTAAAGTTTTTTTATTTTTCCACACAAAATTGATATTTGTACTAAGAATAATAACAAAATGTAATTCTAATTTGTAGAAGGAACGTGTCTCATAATGGGGCTTGAAACATATTCTATTTCATAAGTTTTAAATCTCGATAAAATCACTGAACAAAGAGTTCAGTTGTACATATTCGAGATTATTTTTTAAATTAATTAATGTTTCTTTCATCGTTAATTCATGTTTTTATTATTTACTTATTTTCTTTCAGCGGTTAGAAAGTGGAATAGTAAAATGGATACACTTAAAACATTTCTCTATCCTGATGTTTCCCGTTAATTGAGAATAAATATTTACGTCATTTTCATTCTTTATTAGTAATCGATCTAAAATTAGAAAACATTGGATAAATATTTTTTCGTAAATTGTGTAGAATTTCATTGTAATTCCGTTAAGGAAAATTCCCTTTCCTTTGAATCACATAACTAATTTCACATAAGCAAGTAAAGCTATATTTTACAGTTTTAAATCGGTGTCTAGTATCAATTTCGCAAATTTTTTCTGATTTCGAAATTTTTTAATGCTATGTACATACATATTTATGGAGTTTTGGGTGTACGTTCATGTGAGAGATAGTGAATAAACAACTAAGCATTATATTAAAGTAATTATACCACTTGCTTATTTGGTGTCTGAATAAATCGAATGCATACATATTCTAGTGATTTTTTTTTTCTTCCTATTTTCCTTTTCTTACAGCTTAGCGTGATTTTTAAGCTTAACTTTCCTTCAATAAATATTTTAAATCAACCCTCATATAAAGAAAAATACTTATCATTTTGTCTTATGTGTGAACTAAAACTAAATTCTAACATCTTCAATCAGGAAAAGATGCTACGAGTTATTATTATTTATATTATTATTTCATTTAAGTTAAGAATTCGGAAGTTACTTCATAAGCGAAAATTGTTCATGAATGATTTATAAGGCATGTAATGCATAAAAAAGTCCAAGATTAAGCCCGATATAGATACTTTAACGCTTTTCCGCCTCACAGCTGCACAATCGGCTTTCCTATGCAAATAACATTTTGCCGCTCATATCCACATATGAACCCCTAAAATATTGTAGGATACTTTCTCCTGACACGCAGACAACCGTCGACCATCAGAAAAACCACCTCTGCATTCCACCTGCGAGCCAAACCTCGAGCGAAATTCGAGGTGTAAGAAGGGACCGCCCAACTCCAAGAGAGTGGAAAGATCAGACAGCTTGAAACACTCGAAAAATGACCTTATGTTTTGTTCTCTTCCATCACTAACCAAAATTTCTGTCGTTTTGAAATACTCAATAGCTTGATTATCTTGTTTCTAAATGTAAATATTATAATGAATAGTTGTAAAAGTAATAAATTAATAACTTAATTTCTTAAGTCTCACTTTGCTCATCAAATTTCCGATATCGTCACAATACACTTAAATTTTTTCTTTAAGCAAAATAATAATAAGACCGTTTAGACCACTGTAGAGGATAGTAATATAAAGAAACCATGAAGTTTTTTTAAAAAAAAGTTTTCGAAAATTTCTACGTTTCATAGGATTTCTAACAACGAATAAAATAACAATAGTGAAGAAGATGCAGTAATAAATCAAATTTAAATAATAGATAGTAACATTCTATTATCCTCACAATATTCTATATTTATTTTCAATTTTTTGTTATTATTAAATGCTGATTTACTTTAAAATATTTAAGAAGTATTCATTATATTCTTAATTATTATATGGTTTTTTTATGATAATATTTTTAAAAATACCGTTTAATTAACTGCGATATTTGTATTAATTACATCTGGTGTATATTTTTTTTTAAATTGCTATCATATTCAGTTATTTTATTTCATCTCTCGGAAGGAGTTTTAGACTTTATTTTAAACGTTTTTGTACTTCTCTGTTCATTTCTTTTATCAAAAATATTTTATCTTCTCAAAGAAGAAAAAAAGTTATTTTACCGGTTTATTAGACAATAACAAACACTGAAAAATATAATTTCAGCTCAGAATTAATGATAATTCAGTTACACGATTTCGTAAGATAAAAGTACCAAAATTTTAAATAAAACCCTCTACTAAATTTTAAAAATATTTGATACAAAAATACATTAAATTCAAAAATTGGGGCTAATCCATAAAAAGTAAACAAACAAGTAATATAAAAAAATTTTTAGTCTATTCCTACTTAGATCAAGAAAGAAAAATTTTATTTTAGCTACTTTTTATTAAATAGTTATAATTAATATAAATATGTGTATACATACGACAGAATCACAACATTAAGGGGTAATTAATTTTTATTCATTATCATTAAAGCATCGTATTGTCATCCAAAACAATCGTGTAAATAAAATTTCAGCTCAACTGAATGCTTTAAAACTTGAGAAAAAAACCTTTTCAAGTTTTGTCACAAGTCACCAAAAATAATGCCAACGTGGCTGTATTTGTAATTCTTTAAATAATTAGTTTAATCAATTAATTTTTATTAATTAGAATTAAATTATTGAATTGTCATCTAAAATAATCATGTATATAAAATTTCAGATCAATTGAGTGCTTTAAAATATATTTCATTAACGATTGAAAATTCCACCAAGTTAAATAAATA
>BMAV01023021.1:102446-124137 GCA_019973955.1 Trichonephila inaurata madagascariensis | reverse complement strand
AAGAAAACTTAGCAATAAAAGTGTCCATATTGATCTTCTTACATTTCAGCTTAGAATTAATGATAATTCAGTTACACGATATCGTAAGATAACGCTACCAAAATTTTAAATAAATCCCTCACCTAAATTTTACAAATATTTGATACAAAAATACACGAATCGCAAAAACTGGTGCTGATCCATAAAAAGTAAACAAAAATAAAAAACTGAGTAATAAAAGTGTCCATATTGATTTTCTTACATTGAGTCCATATATCAGATAGCTCCAACTTTACGGCTAGAAAGAAAAGTTATTGGAAACAAAGACGATATAAAGACCTTTTTCTCGGTTTTATTCAGTTTCTTTCTTTCTTTCATATCTCTCTCCCTTACGGTTATTTCTCTATGAATCCTTTTGGGTTACATCGCAGCGGATGACTCGCTCGCATGACAGTGTAGAACCATTAAAAGCTTCGTGATCAATGGTTATTCTGAGCTTTGAGGTTTCCACTTTTATGTTACCAAAGTTATGTTCAATAATGGTTTAAGTCCTTTCCCGATGAAATGTCTTAACGAAGTTAAGGAATAGGAATGTTTTTCTTTATTATGATTTAAGCTAATTAACCACGCATCAATCAATATATTTGTTAGAACAAGGTTATCATGGCAGAATATTACTTTTTCGGTGGAAGATTTCGAACATTCGCAATATTGATCAAGGCATCCGACTAAGTTCGGAACCGTGATTTTAAAAAGGCGCATAAATGGATAATTTTCATGATATTTAGTGTTACTTAGATCAGAATACATGTATAAAATTGTTTTAAGAACATTGTGACAAAAGAAATTATTTAAATACAATATTTTGGCAAAAAAATTAAGAATAACCTTTTTTCAAAATGTTCTCCTTTTATAAAAAATGCTTCTAAAATAATAATATTGTGTGTGTGTGTGTGTGCTTATATAAAGTAAAGACTTCTCCAGAGAGTCTGAACTATGATCTTTGAAAAATTCACGCTATTTTCAGAATTACAACCCTTTGAAATAATTATCGGCGTTTTTTTCTTAAAATTTCTCCCCTCTGTTGTCGTAAAACATGTATAAACCCACTTCTAAGTTATATGTTTCAAAAATTCTAGTTGAGCCTCTGTCCAGCGGTCTAAGCTATATACAGGCAAAATAGTATTGCAATAGAAGCATTTTTCATAAAAGGAGAATATTTTGAAAATGGGTCGTCATTCTATGTTCATTTTTTATCAAAATATTGAACGTAAATAATTTTTTATTGTAATGATATTCTTAAAACAATTTTACATACATTTTCTAATATAAGTGGTACTAAATAATATTCACTAAATAATGGATAATATGATAAATATTATCCATTTATACGCTTTTGTAAAATCACGGTTCCGATCGTAATCGGATACCTTAACAGTAGAAAGACTTTCACGCCCCCTAGCGGGTAGAACAAACTTCAGTGATTGCCAAGCTTCGAAATTGTAAGGCGTATTAGCATGCGCTCCGTTCTTTTTTAATTCTAGTTTAAATTGTGTTTGTATTTTTTAATGTAAATTATGTTTTCTAATTATGTATGTAAATGTTTGTTTTGTGTCTAATAAACGTATTTTAATTAACTAGTGGACTTAGTTAAGATCCCTTCCCCGCTTGTCCCTTAATTAAATTGGGTCACCCCTTATAAAGTTGCTGTAAAGGATGCTATTGCGATCAAGTCTTGCATTTTTTAACTTCACTTCAATTTAATTATGCTTAAAAAATCTCAAATAGTTGAGATGTTTTGAGAAGTTGAAGGAAAGATAAAATTTGTTCCGAATTACCTATATGATAACACTCATTATTTGGTTAAATAAATATTGTCAAAATGATTTAACAGTATAAGTATTTTATTTGAAAAAAAAATATTGCTTTAGAGTATATAAACTATATTACCAAAGCTAGAAATAATTAATTATATAAAAACAATATAATGTGTCCGTGTATAATTATTTGTATTATTTAGTTTTGTGTGTAATTGTGTGTGTATAAATTTATCCATAATTTTGCTTAAAATATTTATAAATTTGAGCTAAAAAATATTCACATTTCATTTATAAAGTGTAATATAAATTATGCGTATTATAAAAAGTTAAAATAATTTAATGCTATATTTTTTTTAATTAAGAGAGAGAGAGAGAGAGAGAAAATTTAAACAATTTGTACGTTTTGAAATTTGAGGAACTTTTTTATATCTGGAAAAAAAGAATTTCCGTCTCAAATCTAATCCAGTACCATTTTGTATGTATGTATATATATATATATATAATCTCTCTTTGTGTGTGTGTGTGTCTCTCTCTCTGTTCTTAGTCTTTCAGTTATTGTTGATTTGTTCCATTTGTTAGTGTATATATGCCGTAAATTTCCAATATTTTCAATCAATAGAAGTATTATGACTACGCTTTGAATAATTAATATCAAATGACGATTATTTAGCTCCATCTTTTACATGAAATATTTCCAAAATTTGACACTAGTAAAAATATAAAAAAATGCTTGATTAAAGTTCCTCTAACTAAAATCTACCAGAGATTGATTATATTTAATCACAGAGATGCTGTTTACATTCCAAACCTTGAAATTGAATGATTCTAAAAAGAAACTGGGAAAATTCTGTAAAATTCGAAACACACACACACAAAAAAACGATTCAAGAAACTAGCTTTTGACTTAGTTCATTTGAGAAATGATTGGCTTACGGCAGTTGATCATTTTCTTTAACTTTTTTTGGATATTATGTTGCTTCCTTTTTGTCCAGCTGAAGTTGAGACTATGAATGGTCTTCCAAGTTAACTCTCACGTATCGATGCCGCACTCTTTGATGCAGTACGTGATTTTTTAGACAGTGAAGAAGAAGAAGAGACCTGAAAGGGACTGCGCCAAGTACGTCTCTCTAGAAATTACTGTAGAAATGCGTAGCAGATAGCTCATTGTGTAGAAATAAATGACAACCAGTGAAGCCAATAGTAGACATTTCGTTGGTTTAAAAACGATTTATTTTTTTTTCTCCGGGATCTTGCTAAAAATATCAGGAAATACTTTTAATATTTTTGCTCTGTGTTTCTTTTATATTTTCTTTATTACCTAAGGTAATCACTAAAGGTAGCTTATAACATATATAAATTGAATTGTTTTAAGATATATCGAATAAGTAATTAAATGAAAGGAAACCCCTGTTTATACAATATTGTTAAACTTGAAATTGACATATCGAAGCTCTTATTAAGGGAGAAGAGAACTTCAATAGAGAAGCTAGTATTGGAATATTTAATGACTTTTAAAATGGTAATTTTTACTGCATTGTTTTTAAGAACACACACTTTATTTCTGTAATTTATATATTTTTTTAACTTCAAAAACTTTATTTTTATAATATATATTTTAAAGTAGTTTATACCATGCATGAATGGAAATAGGAGGTTTTGGAATATTACCTACATGGAAACAAAATAATTAAGCATTGCAATATAAATTACTTAACAGCTTCTTTTGTCTGTAATATTATGTCAAAAATAAGCATTACAATAAAGGCTGCATTAATATAAATTCCGATTAAAACATTCAAATACGATTTAAACTCAGAAATTTAAAAAAACCCTAATTGAACACATATATTGTGACAAATTCTCTTTTTTTAATATATAATTTCCATATATTTCAAAACTTTTTAAAACAATTTTTTTTTAAAATTCAACATCTGTAAGAATAATAATTGAATCATAAACGTCATCCCAATGATAGCTTTAAAAACGACTTTCATCTTTTGTTACTACATGCTTTTTTTCGTATAAACATCCAACTATTTCGTGCGGTGGTCGTAACTTAGTGGCCATGGTTACGAACTCGAGGCCGGCGTGTCTAGAGCTCTAAAGCCACTGAAATCCCGCCGTGTACAGAGATTGATGCACGTTAACCACTTAACAGTTTATTTGTCTGTCAGATTATGTCAAAAAAGCATATTTTTTGTAAACATTTTTATGATGAAATCCATTATATAAAATCAAATCAGCAGTCAGAAATGTTATAAATATTTAATTCAAAGAATTATGCTCATTTTTATTTTCATTGTAAAAAAATATTTTTCCTTAAAGTTGGCTTTTTCTCCGCGAAGAAATAAGCAAACTCAAAAGAATTCTTTACCAAAATGTACACCCATGGACAAAAAATTAGCGCATCAAGAAATAATTGCGGGATCGTGACGAACTTGGTATGAAGGTATATGTCGGGGAGATAAGCAAATGATTAGAAATGCATGGTGTATAACCGCGGTAAAAGGCGTTTAACATCGTTCCCCGTGGAGTATAAAACAGGTAACCAAAGCTTGTTTGAGTGTGCTGAATCGCTTATAAAGAAAGAGCTGAGGTAGACATGTCATTACGCCGTTTTCGAAGACAATATGAGCAGCTGCCGCAGTTTTAGTGGAGAAGAATTATCGACATGATGGAAGCTGGGTGGTCAGCTAGGCGAGTAGCTCGTCAATTAGGCTGCTCTGGTTGTGTTGTGAGGAGATATTGGGACCAGTGGATCCGAGAGATGTCATTTACATTAAGGCCAGGCTCAGGACACCCTCGACAGACCAGTCGTCAAGAAGACCGCAACATCGTAAGAATTGCACCCGTACAGCCAACCGCTTCTTTGGTCGCCATCCAGGCACAGGTAGCACCTTCACTAGAGGACACTGCGTCTCCTCGAACAATAAGAAAGCACCTGGCTGAAGGACATTTGGGATCGCGGCGCTCATTACGCGTGCTGCCCTTGATGCCCACCCATCGACGCCTCCCTTTGGAATGGTGCTATTCGCGAGAAAACTGTACTGCAGTGGAATGGAACCAGGTCGTCTCTAGCGACGAATTCAGATTCATTCGTGTTCGTGTCCCTGGTGAACGTCTCAATCCTGCCTTTGCTTTACAGCGATTCACCGCTCTCACAGCTGGTGTGATGGTATGGAGGGCCATTGCCTACAATACATGGTCACGGTACTCCATCCGTGGCACCATGACAACCCAGCCGTATTTCGCGGATGCAACCACATGTGTTGCCACTCATGCAACGGCTCCCAGTGGCTATTTTTTTATCAAAACAATACTCAGTATCATACAGCAAGTGTGTCAGAACACTGTCTCCGCACTGTTAATACCCTTCCTTGGCCTGCCCGATCCCCACATTTGGGGAGCTTATCTGGGATCATTTGTGATTCCGAGGTGGGTATCCCAAGAGTTTGATCGAACTAGAGGCAAGGTTACAGCATATATGGATCGAAATGTCTTAAACCATCATACAGAACTTGTATGCCTCAATGCCCAATCGTATCGCATCGTGCATTCGCGCTAGAAGGGGTTCAACAGGGTAATAAATTCTCGTTTCTTTTGCCTTTCTCTCTGAAATAAATGTTCCTTTTTCTTTGATTTTCTAATCATTTACTTATATCAAAGTAGTCATTACGTATGTAAAATTTCGTTTCATTTTGACTACTCCTTGTTGCGCTAATTTTTTTGTACATGAGGGTATTATAGATTTAAAAAGACAACGTTCTACTTACAGTTAATTTTTCACTTAAAATTCTGATTTTGGGTGTTAAATTTTAAAATAGAAAAACAAGCATAGTCCAACATCACAATTGGTACAATAATATTGTATTTCTTTTTTCACCCGTTTTCCGAAATCGTTTCTTTTCAAACACACAACGGCCGTGTTGCTTTGTTGATATTAATTTTTTGTCGGTGGGAGGAATCACTTCTAAAAAGTTTTTTTTTCTGGCAATCGTAGTGGACTTGGCAAGATTCCCGGTCGTCCTTTTTTCTCATTTACCGCCCCATATCTTTCAATAAGGCAATCTATAATATCAAACCTGAAATTCAAATGACATAATTTTCCTCCCAGTTTCTCATATAAAAAGAAAGCATTCCACAATGATGTATCTAAAAGATTAAAGAATACTTTATTTTTGTATTGTTTACTGTCTCTCTTTTTTGTTATTGGGTGATTTGTGAGATTTTGATCCATTCCGTCTACACCACAAAAGAAGTCCGATAACAAACTTTCATTACTTCCAAAATTTTTTACAGAAATTTCAGACTCACTATCTGAGTCAATATCAGAATTATTTTCTGTTATGAGCCGCTCATAATCACTCATTTTTCTTCTATTTTAAGCTCCAAATTTAAAAGAAATATAGTTCATATCTTGCGGTCCCCCGATCCTGTAAAAAGAAAATTCTCGCCTTATCTAGTCTACAAGAATGCAGTAAAACCTAACCTTAAAACCGGTTTAGACATTTTTATTTATATATATAACTATTCAACGAAAAAAAGGACAACTGTTAGAAACAATGCACACTTAACGAGCAAAAAATACGGGCAAATCACAAAATTAGAGTAGAAAAAGTTTTGCCCGAGCGGAGTTTGGGCAAACCTGGGAAGTGGTTAAATCTGTCAAGGTTCAAAATACCCCCGTTGACGCAGTGCAGTAGTTTGGAGAGGGAATATCATCTCACACGTGTCTTTCTCGTCTTTTGACCAAGGTTCCAAATTATGGGTCCGTCGCTAAAAGTTCTCGTGTTTTTTTTGCAATGCAATGTTAATAAATTCTCCCTCCTAACTGTTTCGTTTAATAGGCTCAGTTCATGACGGTCACGTGATAAAGATAAAGACGCGTTCCCCATTGAGTTCAAAACTGACATTTAACTAATTGCACTTGTTGTTCTAATTGTGTAAAACTTAGATTTCATAACTTTTGGTAAAGATGTTCAAATAATATAAAAAACATTTATTCTAAAAAGATCTTAAAATTTTTAAGAAAATCTTATTTATATATATGCGTGTATTTTTAAATAAAGTACATTTTGTAAACCTATGTGCATTATTATTGATGAAAAATATGTTCTTGTTCTTTTTAAGAGAAAGTTTCTGCAAGGCGCAAAAGTTGGCAATAGCGAAGTGCATGAATTGATTAGTTACAAACACATGATTGCTGTTATCGTGTGACTGTGACGTTATATGAGTTTTTGAACTGATTGACTATAAACATGTGGTTATCATTATCATGTGACTATGATGCCACATGAATTTAGAACTTTGAGATATCTTATTTTATTAATTAATAAGAGATAAATTATAGATAATCTTATATAAATAGCTCTCGGCTTTTTCTACTTATTTAGTTCAAAGGAAGCACTGTTTTTCTGATTTATGATCTTAGACAATACGAGACTAAAAATTATTCAAAACATTTTAGTTACGTATGGGAGAACTAACTGAACTGAATTAAGTGGTGCAACAGCCCATGTGGTTCAAATCCTACTGTGCTTATCTCAGTTTACGTGAACTTCGGTGCTAGGGGGGGGGGGGGCCGGGGCGGTGTTTTTGGTCAAAAGTCAGTTTGACGCGAAACCCATACTGTTCAGTTCTCAAGCAAGCATGGTACTCATTTATAGACCCACTGAAGGGATGAAAGGCTGAGTCGACCTTGCCCAGCCCGGGATCTTAACCCCGGAAGTGGAAGTGTGATACACTACCACTCAGCCACTGGGCTTATATAAGAGAACTAAGAATTATCAGGCTATTTTGTGTACTGTTCTTTATATTTTATACCAAAAAGCCCTACGGTAAATTATTATGCAGTTGATAATTTATTGGTTTAAATTTATTCCATGGAAGAGTTTTCAAACTGTGATCTTGGAGTTATTACTTTAACATGCGTGAATTATTGAAAATTTCAAAAAACTTTCTTCATAAATTCTTTTACGTTTATTTCTAGATACTAAATAATTTGTTGTATTATGTGTTTATTTTAATATTGACAGGCATATTGCAATCATTTATGTTACATATTTACTTAAAAAAATCTTGGTATAACTTTTTTTCTTTCCAATGGACTGCATCTTAGCAACTTGGCCTTTGCAGAAACGGTAAATTCTCAAATATGATAGCCATTTTATGGTGGTACCATCTAGTGGCGGCCTCACTGCCCAATTTGGGCGCTTGAATGAATTCTTAATTCAATATCTCGTTGGATGCAAAATATTGATAAATACTTAAAAGAAGAAAAATTCCTGAAATCCCAGTTAATGAATTATAGAGATAATCTTGTAAGTTGTGCCTCGGTAACTCAGTAGTCATAGTGATAGTGACATTGACTCCAGGTATTGTAAAACCGGTACACCGGGATACTGAATACCGGTATTTTGACCCATTTGTACAATTTTGTAATACCGGTATTCACAAGTTTAAATACCGGTTTTTCGGTATTTGCTAGAATTTTTTTTAAAATTGTCTCCATTATATGTTCAGGGATCGTTAACATAGCAAAATAGTATACGTGTTTGTCTTTGTGTCTCCCTAAGTGGGCGAAATTATTTAGACTGTGATTACATATTTGCATTCTAGTGAGATTATGTAAATCATCCAAGGAGGTGGGCCAAAACTATCCTATTACAGCTCAGAGCGATACGCTCAGGATTCGTAGTCTAATATTCGTATTTGTGAAAACAAGGTTGTGGTTTTGAACAAAGTGTGTAATATTTCGATAATTTTTAAATTGTTGAGTTTGTTATTCACATTGCATTTGCATATCGTACTTTAGAGTTCAAAATATTTTTCAGATTCATTATATATATATATATATATATATATATATATATATAAAAATAATAACCCATATCAATGAATAAAAATAACTTTAAAGAACATAAAAATTAGTTGATAATACTTCAATTTAGTTTCATTATTTATATTTGAAAAGAATATGGTGGCACAGTGTAAATAAAATGTTCCTTTTCTTTTCGTGATTCTTTAATTATTGTTATAATTTATAAGTTACAAATTATGTTTGTGATATTTACACTCTCTAATAAAACCGGCAAATGAAACAAAGAAGTACCTATGTTTTCTTTCTATTTCTAAAATTTCTAATACCGGTATTAAGATCTAAAAAATACCGAATACCGGTATTGGACTTATGGTACGATATTGCAATCCCTAATTGACTCTATAGAACTGTGGGTTCAAGTTCTGGTGACAATGAAGACCATCATGTATACAGGCTGATACACGTTAGATTTGTGGAGGATTAAATTTTTCATGTTGATGTGGTTTTGAAGTCTGAGGTGTTTGATTTTGGCTCAGGTGTCGTCCTTTTCAATTGACCGTGATTCAAATTTAAGAGGTTCATCACCGAAATCTCTTGTACAGCTTCTGAGTAAGACGGTAAGGTATCCGACTACCCTAAAATCATGATTTTTTTTTTTAAAGAATGACATTTTTTTCGTCATTTTATTTTATAGACCATCTTATTAGCTTTATAAAAATACCAAATTTTTTATTTTCCATTCTCTAGAACAAAAACAACAAGTGTTTTAGTAAAAGCAGATGTCATAACTTTTCATAAGATGTCAAGCAATTGGGACAGCGATTGCTCAAAAAGTTTTTAAAATAATGTGCTGAATTTTTTTGTATGTTCTGTTGCGACATAGCCATCCTGTGATGACTATGTCGTTCCGGTTCCGCGTAAGCTAGAGGTGTGGGATTATCAAAATGATGAGACATAGTAGTTCTTAATACAACTTTTATTAAGAAAAACTTATATTACTTAATTCTAATTTGACAATTTTAATTAAAGTGAGAGTCAACACCCAATTAAACCGTGTATTTAAGTCAGATCACGCAACTAGATCCTTTATCTCAATTATAATAATAATCCGATTCATCTAATTACTTATATCAAATATTACCTTTTGCAGATCTCCTTCCTTCTTCTATAGGGAGATATTTATAATTCCCTTTATATAAGACGATTCCAACTTCTTTTATATTAGGCTTCTATTCCTTCTAAAACTATCGGACTGCCAACTCTTGATCTGCAAGATTCCACACTAAGCTATCTTTAAACTTGCCGCACTACTGATCAGAATGATTCCACACTACTATCTCTAAGTTTGCCGCGCTATATCTTATCATCAAAGCTTCTATCCTTTTATAGTATATCTCATTTACATATTATCTTTGTTTATCTTCTTGGTATTGGGTTGGAAAAGTTTTGCCATTAATCGTGGCCGTCAAAGAACATAGGAGTTATGTTAGCAGAAAAACGCGAGAGACGTCACACTGTATAAGATCAGAAATGTGTTTTAACCTTCAGATTTATCAATCACTGTTTTATTACAAAATTTACAGTTCTTTATGGACTATAATCTCTGTTTTTTTAAGCATTTTCATATATTAAATAAGATAAATTCTCTAATTTTTTTTCTTGTAAAAATTAAAATATGTCTTATCCGGAAGGTCATTTCAAACAAGAATATCAAAGTAATACATAAACATAAAAACTGAGAATTTGTTCATTTACTCTTCGTACAGAGCTGGCCCCGTTTATGTAATATTTTTTGTCACTTTTTACCCATTTTTTCCCCATTTTAGTAGTAATAATTTATTTTTTTCTTAATTTTAGCCCTTTTTTCTAAAAATTGTTTGAATAAATCTAAAAACCACATTAAAATCTCCATATCTCCATTTTTTTAAAAAAGTTGTCGCAACTAGTCGGATACCTTAATAATGATTCAATTCTAACGTATAAAAGAAATATTAACAAAAATGCGGTAGTGTTTTTTGTTAATCATTAATCGAAAATAGAAATTTAGAAATCCTACCTTGAGGGGAAACAGTATTACACTCGAAAAAGCCTTTGCAACGCTGTCTAAAGTTAGAAAAAAAGAAACCTGTATGAAAAAGGAAAGAAGATGAAGAAATTTCGTAAAAGAGAATGGCCTAAATACAAAAATTACTAATATCACCCTCGCGCTCACACAAACACAGATGCAATGGTGTCAGGAAGGAAAAAGGAAATTTCCATGGGTATAAAATTTGCCCGTGCAACGCCGAGCTAAACGAAGTAGAAGCAGTTTCGAAAATGGGAATTTTATATATAATGATATTAATATATATAGAAAAATCTTACACTGGTGCTGGCACCAAGGAAAGTTCCATGGACAAAATGTAATGCACATGAAATAGCCCATATCATTATCACCTAAGAATCACCCCTTTTATTATCATTATCATCTAAGAAAAAGTAACATCACTATTACCATTGAATGCACAAAATCATTATCATCTTTTAACATCTAGCATTACTATAATCCTTGAACATGCAAAATCATTATCACCTTTAAGCGTGCAGCATCATTTAATTTAAAAATCTTAATGGACTCATTAATATTAATTTTTCCAAAGAGTTTTGCAATCTTCAGACACTGTTTGAACTATATATGATCCTCGAGGGAATTGCTTAACAATCCTCTCGTAATAAAGTAGCTTAAATTAAAAGAAAACTATTCGGCATCAGAGACAAGCAAAAAACTCCACTTAAATGAAAAACTTGGGAATTTTTCCTTTTTCATTTACCAAGAGCTTTGGAGGAAGTATAATTGGAAGATTTCAAAAACCACAACCTCTGCTAACACTCAGAGAAGAATAATTACACGCAATTTACTGTCGCTTTTATTTTTCATCTGTCATTTTCATTGGAGGAGGAAAAACAAGTGGCGATAGATGAAAAAACACAATTGCTAAAACAAAAAACATGCTCGTTTTTTTCCCACTTCCTCCTCTTCTTCTTCACAGCTTCTAATTATTTAGTTTTAATTACGTGCCAAGAGGAACAAAGAATGCAATTAGGCAACCTTTGCCCGAAGGGCGGCAAAGTATAGTTAAAAAGTATCACGTCCGAAAGATAAAAATAATTATTCATCTTGTGCCGGTCTCTGGAGAGAGGGTTTAGAAACAATCAGGAATAGTTGTCCTTAAAAATTTTAATAAATTATAGTAAAAAGAACTTCAAAACCGTTCTTTGGTTTTATGCTAGGTTTATTCATTAAAAAGAGGAATCCAAAAAAGTTCTTGACGTTTACTCAAAAAGAATTAAAAAACAAAATGGTATTGATATTTAAATGGTATTTTTAAATTAAAAGAAACATTTTGGTTAGTTATATTCAATTAAATCAAACTGTGTGTTATTGCACAGAGAATTATAAACGAGAAATATAAGTAGTATCTTAAAATCAGTAAACATGTCCAAGTTTGTGAGTGTTTTACAAATGAAATATAAATGATCAGAAACGTTCTTTATATTTAATTAGGGGGCAACTCTCATTTATTTGTATAGAGGAAAGAATGGGACATTTACAAAGGATTTCTGCATAAAAAAAGATCAAAAAAGACAAATTAAGTATCTTTTTTTAAGAATAGTAAGTGTGCTTATTAAATTGTCCAGAAGAAGTTCCGATAAAAAAAAAACATTAAAATACCATCAAATATAATTTCTCTTAGAAAGTTATTGGTATTCCGATACACACTTTTGAATGTATAATGACTAAATACAATGTACATTTCTCACTTTTACAATTTCCATCATCGTAACCTATATTTTGGTTTCATCTGTTTATTATAATAAGTACTATCTGTATATGTGATCTTCCATATTGCAACATTTTTCACCCATTAATTAAAATGAGGCATTTATGTTCAAAAATATTTCGCGTTATCTCAAAAATGATTACTAATTCTTTAAAGAAGAACAAATCGCTTCATATTATGTAATTTAATAGCTTTTTTTTTTCATAATGCTTGAAACTGCTTTGCGTTAAATTGCCAATTGAAATAATTAATAAATTTAAAGATTGAGGAACTTCTATTTAAATACACTGAAGGCCATTAAAACTGCAACTTTATGAATAAGAGGTGATAGATACAACAAATTCTAAAGAAATAAGAAATTAATTAGGATATGTATAGGTTGGCATATTAGCATTCAAGTGCAATCGAACAACGGAGAAGGGGAAAAGGCTTCTAAAATTCTTTATTCAAAAAAAGTTGCACAATGTGGTTTTCTCATTCTCAAAACACATTTGAATTTTGATTGTTCTGACGGTTGTGTTGAACCTCATATAAGGGAAAAAAGTGTTGAAATTTAAAAGCTTTAAGATCGTAGCCTATCAGAAAGTTGTCTTGAAGCTCTGTCTGCGTGCATGTGGGTTGCGAGCTACCCTCAATTCTCTATCTGGATTCCTTTTAATGACAAGTGACGCAATTTTTTTTTTCATGCTGTTGTGTAGAAGCCAGTAAGTCCTACATAGAAGTAGGAAAGTCGGGGAAAAGTTGAAAATTTTGGTGAAGCTGGAGACCTGATAAAAAGTTGTCCCTTTAATTGTTCAATAAGTAACGGATTCCGTTCGTGTCTTCTACAAATCCTCTTGGAAAAAATACTCTTTCAAAGTGATTTTACTTTATAAACCACTTTCCTTTGAGATGACTTGATTTTGTGCAAATGTAGCTTTTGCTTAAGTTCCAGTCAATGAATATGTGATATAATAGTTAATCATTGATCGTTAAGCCGAATTCCAAGAGTTAGTAGACAGCGACTGGTGGTCGTATATCTTAAGATTAATATTTGACTTAGAATAATTAATTAACCAAACTTGGAGTTGACCATACTATCAGGCTGCAAGAAGGATCATTCAAGGAGTTTTATCAAGATAAGTAGTTTTGATAGCTTAGTTATCTGATTTAGGCTTAAGATTTCTTACAGCTCCCAAATTTAAGTCATAAAAATGTATTTCGTTGAGTGTGACATTTAAAATAAGTTATTGTAAGACCATGTCTGCACATTTTGCTCGAACCCTCCCACACGCGCAACCTCCGGTTCGTGACAAATGGTGAGAATAATAGCTTTGATTGACTGCCCAGAAGGTGCTAATACGGGGAAGGAGCGATGTCCAAAATGAGTTACGACAGAAAAATTGCTATCGTCGCGGCTTTTCCAAAAGTTCACTCTCTTAAGTATAACCCACGCTTCAATTTAGTGTCTGTAATTGAGCATGAATATTATTTTTTGCTAATATTGTTACAATAGCCAAACAGAGGAGTGCAGTTTCTAGTCCCGCCATATTGCTACTCGTATTGGTTGGAATCGCCCTACTACCATGTTAATGTGGAATCGTTTGGTTCAGGCGGGTGATACTGAACGCCATGCGGTTTTTAAATGGTATTCCTCCCCTAATACACTAATGGACAGGTATACTGTTAGGCCTACCTTGCAGGATTATGCAGCCACATCACAGGCCTTGAAACAGGATTTGGGCTTCTTTGCATCACGTCAAGTATTCTCACGGACAATGAGATGAAATCAAATGCTGCATGGATTGTATGCATGATGATCATTATTGCAACCTCCATTAACGTTGTCGAACCATGCTGTAACACACGTCGTCCATTGCACGTGATAACAGTGCAATGCCCACTGACCAAATTGGAAACAAGAGTGGCAACACGTCTTTTCAAACGAGTTGTGGCTCTGCGAGCAGCATCTTGAAGGACGCACGCATGTCAGAAGGCACTCAGGCCTTGGCCTGCTCGCTTTCGATACTGTCATACGGCCCTTGCACTTGGTGTGATAGCAGCCATTGGATATACGACAGGATCACCTCTTGTTTTCATCTAAACAGGCAATGCTGCTTTTCTCAAATTTTAAGTTCGGTGGCTGTATCCTATCTTTGAGGCATTGAATATATTCCATCTATCTACAAGATACCACAAGATTGCCATCAAGTTCTGACTTACCTCAACCCAGAAAGTGTTTGAATGCTGCCCTGACCAGCACGTTCTCCATATATTTTACTTGATTAAGAGGACACAGTACGATTCAACTGACCAAAATCGGTCAAAAAATCAAATCTAGTTTTTTTAGCCTAAATTATTCTTTATATACTTTTCTATAACCTCAGAAAATTTGAAAGATCTAAGCTTAAGAAACGCAGAAGTATGATAGCTTTAACGTTCGTTTTTATTCACATCCCTATAGAAAATCAAAACTTTAAACTTATCTCAGAAAGATAAAATAACTAGTTTGTCTTCATTTAAAATGCTAAGGCTTTTTTTTCTAGTGTGCCTAAAGCTTTGAATTTTTTTTACCTATTGCCAATAGTACATGTAAAAAAAGTTGGTATGCATTTTTGAATCAAAGCAATACTTATTTTTTAATAAATAATTGAACTCAGAATTTATAGGTTTTTAAAGAATTTTCAATAAGCATTCATAAAAAGAGGTATTGTACGAATACCAATCATGCTATCGCAAAACCCATGCCATCTTCTGTTATATATAGTATGTGTGATGTACTTGTAAATCAAATTACTTGCATGTACGTAAATTTTTGTAGAAGGAGTAGCATTTTAAAATCACTTCACAAATTTTAAGTGTTTTCGTTAAAAAATTATGTGTCTAGCTTTTTATGAAATTTTGAGCACAAAATCTGTTTTACATAGTATATACACATAGGAGGCAATAAACAAAATTTTAAAAATCCTTAAATAAAAATTTTTTGCGTAAAACGTTCCATGTCCCCTTAAAACATCTGGCTAAGAGCTGCTAGAAGACTGGGCATCTATCAATCTCCATCCAATCCGATTTTGTGGCATGACTAAAAGAAAAAAGAATGACTTATCCTTATCTGTCCTCCGAACCCAATTCAACTCGGTACTTAAGCGGGTTAGAGTCCCAGTCAGAGACTACAATTGTGTGTGCATTTCCAAATTAAATTATTTTTCTTCCTATTTATTGTGCTGTAATACAATAATAAATGTTTCTTATTTGCTTACTTTCCTGGTGTTAAAATTTAACGGCTGCTAGTGTTTTACTGGTAATTGATTTTGAACCTCGAATTGTTAGGGCATTAGAGTTATAATATAGTCTGCAAAGGTCATGAATACCATTCTTTAAAAAATTTCTGTGAGATTCCAAGTTCATTAATGTCTATTAAAAATAGTCGTTTTCTTCTTGACAGAAGAACACAAGGTAAAATCCTAGGAGAGCCCACACCCTTGGCGACAAAACGAAAAAAGCGCCAAGCCAGAATGAGATGGCGCCAAGCGAAACCGACAATGGCGGCAAGTGAATACAGAGAGATAAGGTGGATGCGTAATGAAAATATATGTAAACAATACAGAAATTAAGCATTCAAGATTAAAAAAAATATAAGAACAGCACTTATTTTCTTACTGCTGATCTTTTCTGAGTGGAGGGTACAGCGTAATGACTGGTTTTAAAAAAGTCTTGAAGGTCTCATCGCTAAGTGAATGATCGTGTGAGCACCGCCATTTTTATTCTGCGAGGTAATGGTCGAACATATCTTCGGCATGGCTGGTGCAATTTTGAAGAAAGCGTTTTATTGTCGACCATGTTACATCATGCCGATCGTTACATTTAGGACATTCATAACTAAGCAATAAATCCTTTCTTCATGCACTAAGCAATAAATCCTTTCTTCATGCACTAATCAATCAATTCTTTCTAACCTTTCACATTCAACAAAGTAAAAAATTCTAAGATATATTCCTTCACACACACAACCATTCCAGCCCGGTTCCCCAAAACAAAATGAAATTCGAAATGCCCGCCGACAAAATACGAAATTTCCAGAAATAGGTTTACCATATCTAGTGTATCAAAGTAGGGTTACCAAGATGGCACAATAATCGCCAACCTAAAATAATTCGCGCCAAGGGTGTGGGCTCTCCTAGGACTGAACCAAACACAAAAATAGTTATAAAAGTAAGGAAAGTTTCCTATAAAAAAATTCATATTACAGTATATGTGTACAGTCAGTTTAAGATGATTTCATCTCTTGGTCAGAAATAATCTCATAATCAAATATCGTCAAATTCAACGGAAGACTTCCATCGAAATAAAACGCCACTTTGGCAAAATCATTTTAATTTTATCATTTTTACGTAGAAATATATTAAATTATGGTATCTAGGTCTTATAGTCATTATCATCTTTGTTACACTCTTTTATGCGAGTATATATAATTAGCAGAAATTTAAACAGAATTCTGTATAAAACTCAAATTGTAAAACAATAATTTAGAGGATATATCATCATTGTGTGTTTTCTCGAAGATTATCAATAATTTCAGATAAAAAAATCTGAACATACTTACTGCTCAATACTTACTTATACATCAATTCAGTTTTTGAAATGAAAAAAAAAATCTGTTTTAAAAACGTATTTCAATTTATGGTCTTTCTGTTCGATATATTTGCTGAAATGAATTATTCTCCTTGTATGCTGCCTTGATGGATATTGAGACTAATTGAAGACTCAGACACAACATTACATCAGAAATGATGACAGACGTTTTAATAGTTTTTATGCATTTTATTTTACTGACTTAAATACATAAAATTATTCATCGCGTATAGCAGTTTCCCTAACTAAATCCTAATAAAATATGTACAATAGAATAATATTAATAGTCTTTAAATGAAACCTCCAATCAACTAACTTAAATGATGCATTAATATATTCCATTAAGTTTACTGAGGAACTTCTCCTGAGCCCAAAATCACTGTTAATAATTTCGGAGCTGTCATTTATCGTTGTAAGGGCAAACACTGACGTTTTGTTTGATTCTTCAATAATTACTAGCAGTCGCCTAACTATTGATTGAAATTTTTTGTTTTATGGTCTGGTCTACTTGCATATGTCACAGAACTTCCACAAGGCAAAATTCTCACATTAAGTAATGATATAAACGTAGTCCCCCAAAGATAAATTAAGGAAAACGCGTGAAATTACTAAGAAAGAAAAATTCTAGGAAGCAAGTCTTCAATTCCTACTACTAGTTCACATTCTCCCTAAATATATTTATTTATATATTTATATGTTGTTCAAATTTTCAATCGTTAATAAAATACTTTTTATTCATATTCATTCAAGTTCAAACACATTTTTTAAACTAGTAGTAAATTGCACTTGATGTTAATACAGTTTTTCAAATATTATTCATTAATTTAATTAAATATTATTTATTAAATTTTTAATTAATGGATAAATAGTAACAAACAAAAATAATAGTCGAAAACCTATATAAAAAAGAAAATCGCTCTTTGTAACCCTGTAGCGCAATGGATAGCGCATTGGACTTCTAATCCAAAAGTCGTGGTTTCGAATCCCACATGGGATGGCCTAATTTCTGAGAATTGGATATCTTTTTACCACACTATTTTGTGGAAATAATTAAATTTAATTAATGAATAAATAGAAACAAACAAAAATAATAACCCAATACCTTATATAGAAAGGAAAATTGATTTTTTTTATTTTGCCACTTAATATTGTGATTTTGTCATTTGTATATATATATTTATATTAATTATAATTATTTAATAAAAAGTAACTTAAATAAAATTTTTCTTTCTTGACCTAATTAGGAATTGACTTTAATTTGTTTTTATATTACTTGTTTTATATATTATGTATTGATTAAAAACTAAATGCACAGTAAAAATCTGCGTGAAAATAATTACTTATACTAATTAAGTGTCTAAAAATGATCACTGTCATTAAAGTGATTACATTAAAGCTCTCTTGTTTTTCATACCTTGCGTTGTGCAAATTAGAGCTATTTCCTTTTCTTTTCTGTCCAGACTATCTTCGGAATTAACTCTTCATTTGCGTTTGGTAAAAATAATTTTTTCCCTTCATCAAGATGAAAACAGTACGAGAAACACCAACGAACGACAAGCATTAAATCTTTCCTTAATTACGTTTAGCCATGCAAGCTAAACCTTGGTTTATCAATAATTAATTCCTATCAATAATTAATGCTTGTAGTTTTTTGTTAGTAATATTTATCCTAATAACTTCAGTTTCAAGCAATTTAATAGTGAAAATTACGTCTAGAATTGCATTTCTTTCCCATTAAGTTTATTTATTCGATGATTTTACAAACTGATATAATAAAATCTCTAATATGCTTCTCGTTTTGGCTTACAGAAAACTTTGAAACAAATTCTGAAGATTTATAACGAAATAAATATCATCGTGACTGCAGCTAAAATTTTTATTTTCAAAAAAATATTTTTAATGGTTTTTCCTTTCACTCTCTGCTGCATGTTTTAGGCACTACAGTTCTTCAAACGTAGGGAAATGTCTAACTAAAACGTAATAGTAATATCATAAATTGTTAAATATTTACACTTGAAGCGGAAAATATTTTTATGGGCACTTCAACAGTTTCCGGAACCTAATGTTTTCTGCTTCTCTACGTGAAAATATGAATAAATTATTCTCGAAGATGTATCTTTCGCTAGTCATTCTGAACACGATGTGTGGAATATTAAGCGAAAAATACATGGGAAGTTCCGGAATCTGCTTTAGTGTAAAAACAACTTTCAAGTGTAGCACGTAAAATTATAAATCAAGGGAGTTGTCAAAATAGGAAAAATACGGCCGTGAGAAAATAGTGATTTCTGTGGCAGTTCTTCAAACTCTGATTCTGAGAATATCTAGAGACTATTGTTTGTGTTTTTAAATTCGAAATACAAGTAATGTTATTTCAAATCTTTTTATACTTTTTGTAGTTATATAGCCAGATGACTTTCTTATATAAAAATTTAATATATACTTTCTATAGTCTGAAAATTTCAAAAGAAATCTAACAAATAACAAAATTTTACTACGAATACCAAATACATTAATTTACATAATTTTAATTCATTTATACGGGTAAATTTAGTACTCATAGATTGCTCTATGAGTACTAAATAGGTTCCCAACCTTTTTTGAACAAGCACCCTGTTTTCTAGTGAATGTTTCGATACCACTTCCTTCCACTCCAGAAAAATAAGAGAGTAAATAATACATCACGAAAACAAGAATTAAATTTTTAAAAAATGTTCTATAACTAACAGAATATATTTTTTGAATTTAGTTTTTTTCCTAAGGCCTTTAATTTTTGTTACTTGCAAATCTGAAACAGCTATTGCCAATGATATATTTAAAGGTGTAATATTATTTATTTTAGTCGTAGATAGGATAAGATTGGATTTGAAACGCTAATGAATTTCTTCTTTATTTAAAAAAAAGGAATACAAGTTTTAGCTTACCTGTTATTTGGACTGGCAGGAGTTTTGATGATACTAAGTGATCTACAATAAACTATTGCTTACTAAATAAATTGACAGTTTCTGCCTTTACAGTCACACGTTAATTACTGGTTAACGTTCTTAATTATATTTCTTGGATAATATATGAAAGTAAATGCAGTGGACGAAACATTTTTCCTACTGCTCACAGATTGCTTGAAAAGTATTTTTGATAACATTTAAGGACATCAATTTTTTAATTTAACTAATGAGAAGGTTGAATTTGATGCATTTTAAGAAGTATGTTAATGTCAGGCTTAATTTTACTTAAAAACAATCTTAAGTTGCTGCGTTCAGTAACATGGAGCCGATTTCTCTTTTTGGTTACTAATGTTACTACAGCACACTAAATCCACATTTTGCTAAATATGAAGATGGGAATGCTATCAGAAATGTTAAACAATCAACCATAATCCTGGGTACAGTTCCGATATCAACTTCTGCAGCCAAAATTCTTGGTAGACATCCTTGAATTTAAATTTTAATTCTTTATTTATCGTCAGTTCTAGTAGTTCTTCTAACTGGGATGAACCAACCTTATGTTAATCGCACGTATATTTAAATTTTAAATACATGCAATCAACATAAGGTAACCAGTATTAAAGTTTACTTTGTTAGTACATAATCAGCGTGTTTTTTAGTCTTGTTTAGGCTGTATTTGGTTAATCTGTTAATGCCCTTCCATACCATCTCAACACCCCTTAATTTACTCTGGGTCTCTTACTGCCCCCTTGAAAGCCTCAAACAACCACAAGGGGGCGTTATCGTCCACATTGAGAACTTATGCACTATAACATAAAGAAAAGACAATAACTTTGTACATCTATGAATAGAGCAAATTTTAAAAGTTTAACTTGCTACTGTGTTCTTGTCTCATTGTATAAAAAACCTAAAACTTGCATAATATAAACATTTCCATAAATTCATAGTTGTTTTGCTCTCCCGACCAGAAGCATCCCCTCGGGTAAAAACAAAGGTTAAGAATGTAATTTCCAGAAGTTTTTGTAAGGAACACTTTTTCATATTTCGCATTACTGAATACCACATAAAAGGCAGCAGTTTTCCCGATGTGGGTTAAGTAACTGCAAATATGACTTTCTGTATCCTAAGTGCCGGTTAATTTTTCTTTCTATTTAATATTATATAATTTCTAAAACGGCTAAAATGTTTTTCTTACCGTTTATATTTCCATTTTTACGTTTTCAAGCTGTCAGAGTTTAACTGCTCCATGCTGAATATTAACCCTTGACACATCTTCAAGCAAGATAAATTGTATTAAAGCAGTGCTTCTCAAACTTTCAATATATTTGACCCACTATTCAATCATCATTTCCATTGCGCCCCCCTCCATACAATAACAATTGATTGAATTCAATAATACTATACTTTGACACTAAAGATAAAATACGACTTTTACTTCCTATATACCACCGACGTATATAAACGTCTCTCTCAGTCAAAGTATTCATTTTCTGGACGTATATATACGTCTTTCTGAAGTAGGATCTTTTTTGTGCTCTGCTATCCATAAAATTATTCCGAAGGCTTTGAAATACAATAAAAGGACCTTGACAGTGTTTGCGAAGGTTTGATTTATTTCAGAGGATTTGCTTATTTATTCCTTTTCTCCCCTCCCCTCCCCCAAAAGATACATCATATAGGGGCGTCTACGTGGCAAAC
>BMAV01023021.1:85878-100081 GCA_019973955.1 Trichonephila inaurata madagascariensis | reverse complement strand
AATTTAGGGGAAAAAAATAATAAAATCGTAGAGAACACAAATACAAAATCGAAAAATAAAGTTATTTATATGTTGAAGAGAGAGGGGTTTCATAAAGTCTATCTAAGTAGAGTCCGCCGGCTGCGAATCACTTTTTTTCTCGTAAAACACCTCGTAGCGTGCTAATATTTTTTTTATTCCTTGCTTTGTTGTAAAGGTACTCTCTTCGTCGCGGAATCTGTATTTTCTAAAATTTGTAACCCTTTTTTCAATTAAAATGTTTACATGGAAAGACCGAGAACAGAAATGAGTCAGTTAATAACACCATATGGTCAGTGATCCCAAGTTCTATTTTTGTGGAGTTTAAAACTCTAAAATTAGGGGTAAATATGGCTATTGAACAGTTCAATATGATTCATGTAGCAAAATTAATGATCTTAAAACATTGTGATATTGAACGAAGTTATAAATGTGTGTCATGCTTCAAAAACTAGATACACGTAGGAATCGTGCAGCCCAACGAAAGCATCTTGAGATCCCAAAAAATTTCAAAATTGTTAAAAATAATAAAAAAAAAAGAAAATAAGAAGAGTCTTTTGTAAGAGTAGAGAGTAAAAAAAATGCTTCATATGCTTCTGGAAAATATTAAAAAAAGTAAATGCTCAAAAAATTACAAATTTTCGCTTTAAAGCCTGTTTTTTCAAAATGTAATATTTTTCCCTTTATGTAGCTTTTTCTCAGAAAGTGCTTATTATATAATCCTCAAACTTTCAGTGAGCAGACTTTTGACGTGTTTACACATTTTAATGGAGGCAATTAGATATATCTAGCAAACCTTTTTATATAGATATGACTTTTTTAAACTAAATTTTAGGGAAAAAAAATTAGACAATTTAAAAAAAAATCATGATTAATTTAATTTTGCACAAAAAGACAATATCCTCCCTTAAAGTGTTATTGATAGAACACATAATCTACTGTAAAAATTTTATTCATGAGATGTATGTAGTTTCTGAGAAAAAGATAAATAAACTTACGCAATTTAACATGGTCTCCTATGAACGTGCCGGTCCCCCTAAAATACATACAACCAAACTAAGGTAACCAGTATCAAAGTTTATTTGGGTTAGCACATAATCAGCGCGTGTTTTTTCTTTTCTTTTTTTTTTTTAGTCTTTTTTAGACTATCTTTGGTTAATCTGCCGAAGCCCCTCTGTGCCATCTCAACGCCCCTTAATTTTCTCTGGGTCTTTTACTGCCCCCCTGAAAGACTGAAATACCAAGTACGAGTGGGGGTATCGCCCACATTGAGAACCTATGGCTTACATAATTTCATTGAGAGGATATGCATGTTTTAAAAACAGAACAATCAAACCTGGAATTTCCTTAAATATCCAAACAGTTTTAAAACGATAACAAGAAAAGTTGAATTCTCAATCTACTTAAATATTCTAACAGTCTAATAAAATTAGTTTATACCCCTTCATTTAATCATAGTGATAAATGTAAAACTACTAAAATAAACTCACATTTAACATTAATATCTTTAGCTGGATACAACACGAAAATGTAGATTATTAAAGTAGAGTTGAATGTTCATAATTAAAATTTTAGCTGGATGCTGTAAATGTATTTTTTTTTTTTTCTTTTAAAAAAAAAAAAAAGGGGAAATTTTTCAACTACTTTCGAATCTTTTTCTTCTTTTTCTTTTTTTTCCCCTTAAATCATTATATATATATATATATATATATATAAACCATAAACATAAATACAAAGAACACACATGATTTCAAAGCAGATGAGGGAAAACACATTATTTCATTATAAGTTCCTTTTTTAATTATATTTTTCTCTCAGGATTTCTTGATAATCTTCCGAAAGAATTTTTTTGAAAGAAAAAGATTAACAAGAAAAAAAAATACATTCGGCTCATTTTTGCCATTTTTCAAAGCGCTGTTGAAAGCTCATTAAAATTAATATACGCAATGGCTACTTAAGGGAAAAAGGTGAAAACGCCACAAGAATTTCAAATAATTTCGAGTTTAAATCTACAGCGAGTAGTAAAAGCGCAATTAGTTGAAAAATCTAATTAAAACTGATGAGTTAAAAAAATTTAAAAAAACGTTGTCGGGAGGTAAAAAAAAAGAGAGAGAGAAAAGAAACACAAAATAAATTACTTAATGCCGTAATATGTGTAAGATTGCAGTTTGAATTATTCATTTCGAAAAAATAATAAAAAAAAAACCGAGTGTTTGAGATTTAAAAATAGAAATATTCTCGAATGTTAAAGCTGCTGCCATAGTTAAAAGCCCCGCTCAAATCAGGCTAGAAATATTTAATAAAAATGCTTCTGAACTTAATGAATGCTAAGAATGCTTTGTTGGCATTATTTTTTACAACCCACATTCGTATAAAAAAGTTTTATCAAACAACGAATATGCAGCATTAATCATTGTTTTTATAACTTGGCCGGAAACATATTTCTCTAGTCTGAAGAATCTATTTAAATTACGAAAAAAAATTAATTGGATACACTACGGAATGCTCGTTCAAGTATTTTTTGTTTTTGTTTGTTTGTTTCTTTTTTTTCTTTTTATTCTTCGATTAATTGAAAGAAAGTTCCGCCTGAAGTGTGTATTTTTAGAAAGATGTATAGCAATTACCTTAATTAAATTGCTTAGTTATTAATTTATATGTATAATTTAATACTGACGTGTAAGAAAATGTGTTGTGTTAAAAATATTCGAACGGGATTATTGGTCCTTCATAATGTGATTTCATTGATTACGTCAGCTAGTATGTTAGGTAAACAAATTTGTATTAAGATTAAAAACTCGAAAAGAAACAAGAAATATAAAAAAAAATTTAAGTCAATTCCTACTTATATCAACCAAGAAAAATTTTATTTTAGCTACTTTTTATTAAATAGTTACAATTAATATAAACATGTATATACATAGGACAGAATCACAACATTAAAGTGGTCATTAATTTTTATTAATTATCGTTAAAGTATCTTATTGTCATCCAAAACAATCGTGTATATAAAATTTCATTTCAACTGAATGCTTTAAAACGTCAGGTAAAAACCGTTTCAAGTTTTGACACAAGTCGCCAAAAATGAGGCCAACGTGGCTGTGTATTTGTAATTTTTAAATAATTAGTTTTAATCAATTAATTTTCATTAATTATAATTAAATTATTGTCTTGTGTCATCCAAAATAATCATGTATATAAAATTTCAGCTCAATGGAGCGCTTCAAAATGTATTTTATTAACGATTGAAAATTCCACCAAGATAAATAAATAAATATATAGAGAGTACAAGCTAATAGTAGGAATTGAAAAAAAAAACGGTGCCATCGCGAAAATGGTTCAGTCGATGGCGTTGGTAAAAAGCACGAAAATAAAACTATTTTTCAGAAAATTCATATAAAATAGAAATTAAATATAACATATAAATGAACCTACAGAGCACAGTAATAATAAAAATACAGTGTGAATAATAATAAAAATACAGAATAATAATCAATACAATTCCATCCAAACACTTAATTACCCTTTAAATAATACAACATCATTACTTTTTCATTTATCCAAACATTTTCAAATTATTAAAGAAAAAAAAATATTTTAAAAATATTTTATTGTAGAAATTAAGAGGCACTACAAATATTTCTTTAAAACAAATATTCCACGAAATGTTCAGTAGATCTTTACGTAAATCATAATTTATGCAATGCGAGGTACAATTTTCTAATGCAAAATCCTCCTTTATCACTCGTGCTTTTCATACCAGCGCTTACCCATCCAGTAACCGTATATTCCTGATGGCGTAAATTGCAATAAAATGAATAACACCTCACGTAACGACGAAAGAGGAAGTGATCGTTTATAATGATATTCGAAAGGGACGATGTCCATACCTGGGTCATTATGAAGTTTCATGTTTAGAGAGGGCTGCTAGACACTGGGCTGCTTGACCGTTAAACTCCATATTGTGGACAGCGATAATTGCGATCAGTGATTTACATTTGTGGTAAGCCCAGTTCTTGATTTCATTAGGTGGTAATATAGGATATTGGATCGGATAGTAGGTGGTAATTTATACGTTATGAATATTGTCGACCTAAATTTAAATAAGCACCTCGTTAAATGAATATTCGTTCTGTACAGCTTAAAAGTATTCATTTGCTTTTCTATATTTTAATCTGGAAATACAATTTATTTGTTAGTTTACTTATGTAAAAATTTTAAACGATATTGAATAACAGATAAGTTTTGAAATATGTTTTTCCATTAATCGTTTATTTAACAAGCTAAAGAGTGAATTTAAGTAAAAAAAAAAACCTATCAAACCAGTGCTTCTCAAATTTTTATCATTTGTGACTAAATTTTTAATCATAATTCTCATCACCCCCCTTCAAGTAATAACAATGCATTGAAATCAATTATAATATACTTTGACGCTAAAAGATTCCATAGATTTTATTTATAAAAACCGTACAAATTATGAAGATAAATATTAAATTTTATGCAAAATTTTTTCTATGGCAAGCCTATGGGGTCAATGGTAATTATTAAACTTGATTTTAACTTAGTATTGTTGAATTAATTATCAAATACATTGTACAAAAATACAGTCATTTACAAGTGCATTATATCAGTGTAAATGTGTATTTTATTTTTTATTATTTCGGAATGTATTTTGCTTTTATTCCTTTCAGTAAATTAATAAACTTTTGAACTAATTTTTTGTTTTCGACTTTTAGATATGTTCACGTCCTCCATATAGGGTTATCATAGGGTCTAGTTGGGCACGCTACACAATTTGAAAAACTCTGTATTAAACCGTTACTTATTATATGCATAAAGTAATATTTCATTTTTGCTTTTTCTGTTTGTGATATGGTCAAGTGAAAAGTTTTGCAATGCAACTTTGAATGTACAGCAGTGATTTCGAATATTTTTAAAAGCAAATTCATAATAGAAAGATTTCCTTTATCTCTTTAATATAATTGATATTTTAAGCATTTACCAGTTGTGTAAAGGGTTGCTGATTCACATTAAATCTATCAAGGTTGAACGTCCTCTCGTCGGCGAAGTGTGGGAGTTTAAAAAGGTTAGTGGAAGAGCTAGGGCAGTGATGGGGTACCAGTGGTCTCATTTAACTCATGCATTTGTTTATAATATAGTGTTTTTAAAATTTCAAAATATTTTTTAAATGATTAGTTGTTTCTTTTAACATGTAAATAAATAGATCATTTAGCATTACGGTATAGAAGAAAAATGCGAAACACATTTTGCACCAGAAAAAGTAAGTCAACTCGGATAAAAATGAATAGTATGATAAAATAAGTGATTCTCTACAGGATAGTGAGGCCAGAATATAATATTAATTTTTGAGTTCTTTTAGATCTGAAAAAATATTCGGATTTGGGGTCTTATTCTTTAATATTAGCCGAAAAGAGCCTTGATACTAAGCGTTTAACTAAGATCTTCTAAAAACTATTTGTAAGGCGAAAATCATGTATTTTTTTAAAAACAATTATATATTGTGAATTAATTTAACTACTGAAGTAAAATTAGTACCCCCAATTTCAGTGTAACTTCTTTACAATTGTTTTGCTTCTAAAAAATGTTTATTACCAAGAACAGCCCTCTGGTGTTGAGGTCTGTGTGCAAATGGGGAATGGGACCTCAGAAGATATGAATAGATGAGTAAGAAATTTGCAGAATTACTTTTATAAGAAATAGGAAAACATCCCTTTTTTATTCAAATCTATTTGGCAATATCTATATTTTTGCAAATAGTATCTTACCATTAAAACATCATGACAATCTTTCTTCGACATCAGGGCATAAAAATCAAATCTATCACAAAATTGAAATTATGTATTACATATTTTTTTGCTTACTTTGTCAAATAGAATTTTGATAGCAAAAATCGAAAGTATCATGCATGGTTTTCTTTTATTTGAAATTTTAACACATATCACGAGATTCATTATTAGTGTTAGATTCCAGGCTTGAACTCTCACAGCAATAATTGTGAAGAAAGTAATACTAGTTGCTCCCTCTTGTAGAAATATTGAGAAATACTCACAAATCTCACGGAAATTAAAAAGACGTGTATAAGTAGCGACGAATTTAGATTCAAGGACAAAATTTTTGTTTGCGTCGAATGTCATGCAACACCGACAACACGGGCACAAAAACGCGAAACGTATGGCATGCTCCGTCTATAGAGAAGGGGCTAAACACCGTAATCATATACATTTATTTGTTTATTTATATGGAAATTTATTTTTCTGTAGGTATTAATCATATCATTGATTCTTTCGCTCTTGTCCACAGTTCCATGCTAAGAACTGGTTTGTAAAAATAATAATAATCCAACTTCTTTCTATTTATCTTGTATTTAAAATATTTTACTCCTTAGTTTAGGTCCGCGTTTCTCAAACTGTGGGGCGCGCCTCCCTATGGGGCCGCGAGCATATCGAAAAGTAAAAAAAAGGAATTTAAAAAATTACAAATTTACTAAAAGGGAGCAAAACAAAATATGCATTCGGACATAACAAAAAAATACACGTTTACACTGATATAATCTTATAAATGTGTATTAGTACAGCAAAATGTATGGGATAATTCATCTCTCAATACTAAGTAAAGAATAAGTTTAATAATTACTAGTGATTCACGTAAGCTTGCCATATACAAAATTTAATACATACCTTGATAATACGTACCGTTTATTATTAGAATCGTATTGTAGTTTTAACATCAAAGTGCATTATTATTGCATTCAATACATTATTATTGTGCGAAGGGGGCCGCGATGAAATTTAAGATTGAAAATTAAGTAACAAACATTGAAAGTTTGAGAAGCACTGGTTTAGGTACTACAGTTTATGTAAGACAATCTTATTTTTAAGAAAAAGTTTTAAGTACTCCATGTAAAAATATTATTCAATCTCTCTTCAGAATATCTTTGAAAAGCATCTTTTTACGAAAATAAGAGGTACGATTCAAAATTTCCCGGACTGAGCCTGTCACGTGAAACTTTTTTTAGTAGAGCGACTACGATAACATTTCTGTGTCACTGCATTCTTCCCCTTTTCTGTTGTTGTTGTTTCTAATGTTACCTGTCTGATGTAGTCAGATCAAGGCCTACGAAGTTCATCGTGGCAAGGGGCTAGAAGTACACCTGTCATTGGCCTTGGCCTTAAACACCATACAGGTAACAGTACGAATTAGCTCAGCGAAATTCCCCGAAGGGACGATAGATGGGGACAATACCTATCTGCACCGCCACAATTTAGGCATGGAACTGAAGGGGACGGAAATATTCTCCAGTTCCTTGCACTCGTGATTCAGACCATAGGTCTTTCGGACCCACTGATTTAATTAGCACGTACTCCGTGTGTACTCGGAGGGTATTTGGGGGCATCGGGCATCGAACCCAGGCTTTTAGGTCTGGAGTCCGATGCTCTAACCACTAGGCTACTCCCTCCCTTTTTCTAAAAATGTTTGTCCCAAATCACGTGGTTGGTGGCTTGCCACGGCGTCGTATTTTGTAGGTGGATGCATTTGGAAGCCGGTGATTGAAAGAAATTGGGTTTGTTAAGCGGAGAATAATATCAAATTTTGTGTTGGCTTGGAAAAGAGTGCTACGAAGACTTACGTAATGTCGAAACATGGTTAAGGCAGTGATACACTATCACGAACACAAGATTTTGAGTGGCTTCGAAGTTTCAAAGAAGGTAGAGAAAGTGTCAAAGAAGCCGAACGCTCTGGACGTCCATAGATTTCCCGCAACGGTGAACACATTGAAAAGTTTTCTGTGGTGGTACGTAAGAACATGCTTCAAACAATGACGGGGTTAAAATGAAAATAACTGTTTTGCCTCATTCTTTACTCCTTTGATTTCACTCCTTGCAACTTCAGGATATTTCTTCAGCTGGCACGTCACTTGCAGGGTTATCAGTTTCAATCTGCAGATGAAGTTAAAAATGCATCGCTGGCTTAATTGAAAGACATGGCTAAAAATGAATTCCAGAAAAGTTTCGATGAGTTTTACAAGATATAACAAAAATGTGCTGTTGCTCAAGAGACTTATTTCGAAAAAGGATGTGTTTCTGCAACTTAACTGGTAATATTTTTTAAGTTATGGACTCAGTCCGAGAACTTTTGAATCCTGCTACGTAAATGTCTTATTACTTTTAATCGATCGCTTTACAAAACAGAACTCTTTGCAATTGTAATTTTCTTCCAATTTCGGTATAAGCAATTAAAAAAAATGTTTTTTAACGATTATGAAGAATCACACATAATTATGGAATACTTTTATGACTGATTTTGCTGATGTATCACTCTCTTTCCTGAAATATCAGTGCATTTTCAAGTACAGTCGAACCTCCATATAACGAACCTCTATATTGCAAATTCTTCTATATAGCGAACTTTTTCCTGGAACCAAGAACATTTCACGATTTTCATCGTAAAATAACCTCCCAATAGTGAAGTGAATTTTCTATATAACGAACTTTTTTCTTGTGATTCAATTTTTTTTCTCCCTGTGCTTTAAGTATTTCTGGACATTTCAAGTCATTTTCTCTTTTAACACATTTTATAGTGGTCATAAAGGGAGTTTTGATGCATTGAAAAGATGTGAGGTATATATGTTATGAAACAAAGCATTTTTTCAATCAAAAAAAGAAAAAAAATTCAAACAAAATTAACAGATTTTATGAGTAATTAAGCTTAACGATGCTTGTTGTAATGTATGTTTAGAATCTCTAGTTATAAAATAATGTATATTTAAAATTACTTGCATGCTTTAAATTAGAAAATATCCTTAAAATTCATTAATTTTAATTTTAAATTATTTTCTTAATGTTGAAAATGCAATTTATTCCTCGATACCCTTTTTCTTGTTATCCTTGCAGTTTTTCTTTCATTATTTCTTTATTTTGATGGGTAAGATATATAAAATATATTAATATTATTTTACAAAAAGATGTAAATAATTACTTTTTTTAGTATATAGTCTTTATGAATTTAAAATTTGTTTTATATGGCTTATATAAAGTATATTACAAGATGAGCCTCTATATAACGAATTTTCCATACAACGAACTTTTTTCGGGATTTAGCGACTTCGTTACATAGAGGTGCGACTGTATATCAATTATTTCTTCGTATATTTTAGGAAATACTTATTACAATACAATTGTTTAAAAAGATCTATATAGTTTCGAACAAAATACATAATGTATGCTTCCAAAATCTACTGTTCTTAATTCCTGTCTTACATTGCAAAACTTCTGAAGTCTTTATCTTAATAATCCAAAATCTTCAACTATTACTTAACTCAACTTTCTACTCGCCTCACAGAAAGTGAAACCAGAGTCTGTTCCCTTTACACAATTAATTAGTTAATTAAAACCGATTTTGCCCCAGTTTCTATATCTATCGACACTCGGTAGATTGATTATACATCAACAATATCTGGGATATACATCTTGATCGCAACTTCTGATTCAATTAAACTGAAGCTGACGAAAACTTAGGATACAGAGATCAATTACGAATTTAATTACTCATTTAAGGAAATTTTACGGGGAGTTTATCATTGAGCTCTGAATCGAAGTTTGAAATTTCAGTCGAGAGATCGCGTACAGCTTCTGGAGCAACTGTTATATAATAAATGTTTATTCTGAATTAAATCAATCGAGCATTGATACTTGTTCTCGTATTAATCAAATTTTATAACTGTTTGTGTTTAATATTGCTTTTAATTGTCTTTTTAACAAAAATTCTAGTTTGTAACATTTCGTATTTGTGTGTATTACAGTGTTTCTCAAATTGTAGGGCCAGCCGCCCCAAGGGTGTGTGATAACCTTACGTGGAGGACACGAGCATATCGAAAATAATATATTATTTTAAAAACTTATTCATTTACTGAAATGAAGCAAAACAAAGAGATTCTGACATAATAAAAAACACGTTGCATATTTATTGTAATATGTTTCAATTTAAAAATTAGAAAGGAAAAGCAATATCATATTTACCATATTACTTAAAAGTAACTTACTTAATACATTTATTACATTTATACATGTATAAAATTACTTTTAAAAGTAATTTTAAGTACCATATACAAAATTTAGTATTTATCTAGATAATTTGCACGGTTTATAATTAAGGTCGTATTGTAGCTTTAGAGTTAAAGTGCACTATTGTTGTATTCAATGCAGTAGAACGTCGTTTATCCGAAACAATTGGGACCGGACATCGTTCGGATACGTGATTGTTCGGATAACCGAACACCGAATGCGATCCATGCAGTATATGAAACCAAACACTATGCGAATATTCAAAATCATCACATGCGGGAAACGTACTTGAAGAAAAAGAAAAATAGTTGCAAAATGTCGCAATTTTACCTTTATCGTGGAAAATAATCACTTATTTTTCGCTGTAAAATTGTACACCTTCGTTTTTTCGCTTCAAGGTCTCTGAATCTCTTCAGCAGCCGTAGTTGAGTAGGACAGCACTCTGATTGTTGTTCGTACCACTCCATAGCTGTCTCTAATGCAGAAAACGTGCCAGCATTTGATGGACCCTTGCTACTTTCGTTGTTGTTATTGTCCTCGTCTTCATCCGTTTCATCGTCGGCATGGTCGGATTCTGCTTGCACGGAAGTCACAATCTCGTCAACATTTAGCATTTGAAATCCACTGAGTCTTCTGCATCTATTGCCATCCAAGTTTCTATATCTTCATCACATTCTTGAAATCCTGGAATCGATTGGACAAAGTCGGTAATATCATCCCTATGGTCGCCATTGTAGTCTTCTTCGGCTTTTAAATTGACAAAAGTTGACAAAAAAAAAACTGGTTCGGAATTTGGACGCTCCGGATAATTGACGTTTGGATAAATTACGTTCTACTGTACCTTGTTTTTGGATGAGGGGGGAGCGTGATGAAAATTGGGTCGCAAATATTGAAAGTTTGAGAAGCACTGGTTAAATATATTTTTGAACTACAAGTAGTAGAAATTCATTTCCATTTAATTCTGACGTGTTACTTGTCATGTGCCGGTACAGTATAAATTATCAGAGATATTAATGTATTTTTTACGTAATCAGGCATCTATTTTCCACAAAACGATTCAAAAGATTGATGGTGAACTTACTTCAGCTACAGAAGTTAGTCTTTTTTTAATGATTTTGTCCTTCAATATAAATCACGATTCGAAAAACAAAATTATTCCTTTAATAATAACAAAAAAAAACCTGCCAAAATTAGAAGAATCAAATCAGGACATAACGGAAAAGTTTACCAAAGAAATGAAGAATTTTTACCAAACATGTTTACAATATGTCAAAGAATAATCTAAAACAAATATCACAAGAAATAACAGTTTTTAATGGTGTTACCTGATTTAATCGCAAGTAAATTGGGCAGATAAATAAAATTTTGGTGAACTTTTATCGAAGAAATGTCTGATCTTAAAATCGATGACAATTGTATTTTGGAAGAAATTAGAATGAGTGTATATTTAAATTCAGATAAATTAGAACAGGGGGGAAATCTACACTTGTAATTGTTAAAAGATGGGTGGAAATATTTAATCGTTTTAAAAATGAGCATATTTCATATAAAAATGTAGGTATTCTTGTTGAATTTACACCGTGCTGCTCGGCAACTACTGCAGCAAATGAACGAGTTTTTTCAATTGGTAAGAAGTTTTATACAAGTGAGAGAAATCCAGATTGAATGTTGATACTTTAGCTGCAGAAATTACCGAAAAGTTCAATATGAAGCATATTTCTTGCTCCGAAATTTCAAACGTATTAAAAAACGATATATTGATAAAAATTTTATTCAATGAAAAAATACTCATTTAAGTAAATAATTAAAAAAGATGTTTCTGTACTTATGTAACTAATGTAATTTTGTTTGAATGTTTCATATATTTACGTTGTAATTTTTCTTAAATTTTTCGTCCTCCTTTTCATTATTAAAAATTGGTCTTCTTAATAATAACAGTGATGAATTCTTTGTCTTATGAGTATTATTAGATTTTGGGTCTGATAGTTGTTTTGTCTCTGAATGAGTAATATTTTAGGTTTATAGGGGAAGTGTGAAACCCAGTGGCTGAGTGGTTAGTGCATCGCCCTTCCACAACACAGGTCCGAGGTCTCAGCCTTTCATCCCTTTGGTGGGTCGAAAAAGGAGTACCAAGCTTGCTTGGGAACTTAACACTGGAGATTTCGCTTCAGACTGACTACCTGATCGGAGCATCTGCTCATGCACCTCAGGGCCAAAGGTTACGTATACTGAGTTGGGAACAGTAACCCTTGGTCCTCATGGGCTGTTACGCCACTGAATTAAGTTAAAAGGAAGTGTAATACAATCTCTTGTTGCAATGGTTACAGCAGGCCAAACTAAAGATAGTGCTGATTTAATTATAGGAACAAAGATATACAAATATAGCAAGTGAAGGAGAACGCTTTTATTTTAATAAATTTTTGAGTAATTAAAAAGTTAATGAAAATAACACTTCTCAAATACCTTCAGAGATCAGATATAAAGGATTCAAAGAATATTTTAAATCAGTTTCTTTGTCAGATTAGGATTTATGCGTCCTAAAGAGTATGATATTATTTTAGGACTTGATTGTTCATTTTTGAAATTCTTCACAATGGATAACTGAGGTTCTAATAATAAATCAACAGCTCGTATAGCAATGTTTGGTTGGGTTGTATCAAGAAAACTTAGTACTAAAAATATGGTACATCAAAAATTGTATTCTCATTTTTTCTAGCGCTGAGAACAAAATAAATACCAACTCGCTTCTTCAAATTGTTTTGCGAAACGGCGGTGGGTTTATAGGTCAGAAAACAGTTTATATGACAGAAAAATATTTTGTGAAACCCAATTTTAGTCAATTTTTGAACATAATGATAAAGGTAGATTTGTAATTATATTTCCAAAGTACAGACAACTTAGATATGGCCATAAAAACATATTTGCGTTCGATTCTAATATATAAATCACTTGTAGCATTTAATCTTTGGAAATTTTTCTTAATTATGGAAGAAACTTATATTACGATTAAAATTTAGTAATTTTAACTATAAATATTAACTTTATTACAAAAAACCTCCCGAATAATCTTTCTACAGTATTAATATTTTATAAGACATGAAAATATTCATGATCTGCAGGTTTTATTTTCGTATATATGCATGGGATTTTGATTTGTTCCTGTAAATCATGTCTTGGAAGGAACATTTTGTATTTTCTTTTCTGTTTGCTCATTGGGGATCTTTGCAAATCATCTTTAAATGTTTTGAAAACTCGCTTTTTATCATTATTTATATTTAAAATGCGGCTTCATAAAAAAAAATAGTTTATTATCTAAGAAGATTAAAAACATTCGTATCAAAAATGAAAACAATATGTTGTGTTAGAAAAATAATTTTATGTATTATTATTATTATTATTTAAGTTGTACATTAAAGAAACAATTTAAATTTTTAAGTATATTTTCTACTCTTTTTTTAGATTGCAGAGTTTAAAGATAAAACGAATTATATTTATAGAAATCTTTCAAGAACTTACTTTTAAGATAAATCAAAAAAAAATTAAATATTTTTTTTATTATAACGCAGTACATAGTTTCATAAGAATTACATTGATATAACTATAGTTTAGTAAAATAGCTATTTCGTTCAGAAAGAGGAATTTAAAGCACTAGAAAACCTTTTTATATTCTTATTTTTTAAAATATTTCATACCCATTTTTTTAAAAAATATATATGTTTATCTTTTTTCTTGGTTAGACATACAACAGATATTTCTACAAATTGATAAAGTCGTCAGTCATACAAAAATACTTATGCGTGCATTCTACAACTAAATATTCCAAATCAAACGTAAGCTATTTTCTTGAAGGAATCTCACTTCCAGAATTCAATTTCAAAATGTTATCATACAACATGAGGAAAAAAAAGAGCTTCCATCTTTAAACTTTCTTTATCGAAGGAAAAAAAAATCTGTTTATTTTAAAGTATCTTGAGCCAGAAGTTTGTATTAAAAAAATTCAGCTCTATATATGCAAGATTATACTGTCGGAGATTCAATAAAAATAGCGCACGTTTTTACTTTTTTTTTCTTTTAGCAGTCTGCTACGTCCATCAGACTAATACAGT
>BMAV01023021.1:45773-72348 GCA_019973955.1 Trichonephila inaurata madagascariensis | reverse complement strand
TGTGTGTGTGTGTGTGACTCAAGGACGGAGTTTGGCAACTAACTAAATTAGTGGATCAGGAATTAATAGGTTTGGATTCATTAAAGTTAAACCGGCGTTTCTCAAATTGTGGGGTGCGTCCCCTTAGGGGGGCGTGATAAATCTACAAAGGGGCGCTAGCATATTGAAAAGTCGAAAACAGAAGATTATTAAAAAATATTAATTTATCGAAAAATTATTATTTATTAATTTACTGAAAGTAAACAAACAAAATACATTCTGGGATAGTAAAAAAAAATACACATTTACACTGATATAATATACTTATAAATGTAAACAAATGATGTCAATGTCCTTTTATTGTATGCCAAAGGAATAATATTATGGGCATCATTGTACAGGAACGAACGTACTTTGAAAGACGTGTATATACGTCCGGGGCAATTAACACTTTGGGTGAGAAAGACATTTATTTACGCTGGTGGTACTTAAGAGGTTGAAGTCGTAGTGTAGCTTTAGCGTCAAAGTATAGTATTATTGAATTATACACATCATTATAGTACAGGGGAGGGGGGCGCGAGGAAAATTATGTTTGAATATTGGGTCGCAATTACTGAAAGCTTGAGAAGCATTGAGTTAAACTGATCTGATTATGTGCGCTTATTCACTTAGGGTTGTTGCTTTCTTTGTATTGCTCTTAGGGCTTCCTTTTGTAATTTACTTTGCTGTTGACTAGTACCATTGAATAAAAATAAATTAGATTTATCACGGAGAGTTCTTGTTATGCTTCGTTCCCTCTCACATCTTTAGGTAGACAGGATGACGAGGAAAGGACTTCAGGGGAAAGTCGTATTCGAGTTTTAGATCGAGTTTATTGCGCTCTTTAGATCCGTATGCATCGGGAATTGTTGTTTATACAAAATCAGTGTTGGCTCAGGTGTTATCTTCGTCATATGATCGAGATCAAAATTACAATATCCTTCTCCAACAGCCCAAGCTTAGCTTCAAGATTAAACATTAAGGGCTCATAGTACTCTTAATTGCAAATTTTTCATTTTTTTGAAAAAAAGAATATATGTTAAGGCTCAATATTTCTGAGCATTTTGGTACCAAAATTGTGTTGATACTGTGAAAATTTCTGAAGTTATTGAGAAATAAGTAGTGAAACTTAAACGAAAACCCTATTTCTTTCTTATCTTTAACTTCATTTTTCGCAAAACAAAAATTTTAGCTTGCGAGCACGATTTCTCAGCAACTATTTATAATATCAATTTGAAATTTTATACACGTGTTCAAAATAAGGCTCTTCATAATTTATACATAAATTTTCGGGGAAAAAATTTTAATAGAATTTTTTATATGAGTTTCAATTTATTTTTTTCTTAAAATTGTAAAACTTTTGTTATAATTGTATTTAAAAAGTTTCTTTTTTTCCTCTAAATTTCTTAAAAGTTAATATAACTTCAAAAGTGAACATTTTTAAAACAAGTAAAATTAATTTTGTAAATTTTCATCAGTTTTGTGCTTCAGAATCCTGCGCGGTGTAAAATACTGATTTTCATATTTTTGAAAAATTGTCCAATTTTTATTTCTTTATAACTTTTTTAATTTTTTCTCAAGTCCTCTGCAAATTTGAGAAATAACGTAAATATATATGATTATCATGTGGTAAAAATTTCAAATTATTGTTTTGTTTTATTACTAAGTTACTTTGGTTTAAAGAAGGATGTTTTTTTCGAGTGCACGGACATCTGTTAAGGGTTCTGAGAGGTCTTAACTAAGCAGTCAAAGCAAGTAAAAGAGGTACTCCAGCAGCCAGTTCAGAAGTGCTACAAACCGATTAATTGCTTAGAACAAAGGTCATTAGTCGATGCGAGTAGCTAATTTCTACACTGAATATCGTCAAAATAATGTATGTAAATTGAAAAGACTAAGTGAATAGAATTGAATTATACTTAAAATTTTCGAAAGTTCTTGTTTGCACTGCTTCCTTTTAGTATGATTTTCTTTCGTTTTTCCAAATTTTGTTCTTCCAAAGAACTCGCATTACGGAAATATAAATATCATTTATACTGCTGTAACCCCCTCCCCTCAAAGCAAAACCCGATGTTATCGGATCTCTACTCAACAAAATAAACATGCTTATCACATTTTAAGTTTAATGGTTCAAAAACTGGATTTTTTGTTTTACCTATATGGTCTATAATACCTCCTGAAAATTGATTTTCGTAAAACCCTTTCTTGGTGGATTTCAACTCCACTATATAAATAAACACACATACCTCACTTCATTACCATGGGTCAAATAGTTTGGAAACAAGAATTTTTTTAACCTGTATGCCCCGTAACCTCCCCTGGGAGGAATCGATTTTTGCAACACTCGTTCTTAGCACATGCGCATTCAACAACAACAACAAAAAACAAACAAATTTTATGTCTGTGGCTCTAACAGTTCAAAAATAGGATTTTTTACTGTCTGTAACACCCCTTAACTCCTTGCAACCTCTCTTGGTAGTCGACTTTCCCCAAACTAGTTCTTACCAAATTTCTGTTTAAGGGGACATGGTACGATTTACGCAAAAATTTTTAATTTAAGGATTTTTAAAATTTTTTTGGTTGCCTCCTATGTATGTATACTATGTTAAACATATTTTGTGCTCAAAATTTCATAAAAAGTAATGTAATTTCCATGTAATTTTTTAAGAAAAAAACTTGAAATTTTTGAAGTTATTTTAAAATGCTACTTCACCTACAAAAATTGACGTACATGCATGAAATTTGATTTACAAGTACGTCAAACATGTATAATAAAAGTTGGTATGGGTTTTGCGTTAACGTGATTGGTATTCTTACAATACTTCTTTTTATGAATGTTTATTGAAAATTCCTTAAAAAATGTATAAATTCTGAGTTTAATTATTTTTAAAAAAATAGACATTGCTTTGATTCAAAAATGCATACCAACCTTTGTTACTTGTACTATTGGGAATAGGTAAAAAAAATTTCAAAGCATTAGGCTCAATAGAAAAAAAGCCTTAGCATTTTAAATGAAGACAAAATAATTATTTTATCTTCCTGAGATACGGCAGTTTTTAAAGTTTTGATTTGCCATAGGGATGTGAATAAAAACGAATGTGAAAGCTATTATAATTCTGCGTTTTTTAAGTTTAGAGCTTTCAAATTTTGTAAGGTTATAGGAAGGTATATAAAGAAAAATTTAGGCTAAAAAAATTAAATTTGATTTTTTGACCGATTTTGGTCAATTAAATCGTACTGTGTCCCCTTAACAAAAGAAACTTGTTTAGCAAATTTTAAGTATGTAGAGGTGTAATAATTCAAAAACGGGAATTTTTATCTAAAACTCACCTTAAGGTTCGTTCGCGGAACCGTGGTTTTAAAAAAGCGCATAAATGGATAATTTTCATGATATTTAGTGTCACTTAGATTAGAATACCTGTATAAAATTGTTTTAAGGACATTTTTTGACAAAAAAAAGTTACTTAAATACAATATTTCGGCAAAAAATTAACTTAGAATAACTTTTTTTCAAAATGTTCTCCTTTTGTGAAAAATGCTTCTATTATAATAATATTTTGCCTGTATATAGCTCAGACCACTGTACAGAGGCTCAACTGTGATTTTTAAAAACTTCACATTATTTTCAGAGTTACAAACCATTGAAATAATTATCGGCGTTTTTTTCTTACAAATTCTCCCCTCTGTTGTCGTAAAACACTGATAAACCCACTTCTAAGTTATATATTTCAAAAATTCTAGTTGAGCCTCTGTACAGAGTTCTGAGCTATATACAGAAAAAATATTATTATAATAGAAGCATTTTTCCCCAAAGGAGAATATTTCGAAAATGGGTCATACATTTTTTTTTTGTCTATGTTCATTTTTTGTCAAAATATTGTACTTAAATAATTTTTTATTATAATACTATTCTTAAAACAATTTTACATACATTTTCTAATCTAAATGACACTATATATCATAAATATTATCTATTTATACGCTTTTGCAAAATCACGGTTTCGAACATAGTCGGATACTTTAATCCCTAGTAGCTTTCTTTTGAGTATCGATTTAATTGAAACCAGTTAACGCATCTCTTCTCAAGAAAAGTAACATTGTTACCAAACTTCAATTCTGTAAGTCTAATAATTCCTGAGATCTCATGATATGAGAGTGTGAGTCGTCTTTCTTTTTTATGTATGTATACATAGATATATATTCTTTTATAGTTGCTAAAACTGTTCTTTTCATATAAGTTAATATTTTTTTTAAATTTGTTTCAAATTTAAAGTTATGTGAACATTTCCGTGAATACGGCAGTGTAAAACATTTTTGTTGCTAATAATATGCAACTTATTATATATTCAGAAATAATTCAATTGTAAAGAGATACTTTTAAGTAAAACATAACTTATAACATCAATACTGATATCTCAGATTCTTCAATGATTCTTATATTCACAAAACAGCAAAGTTTTCTCATTACTACAATGTTCATTAGACAAATTTACGCCATTCTTAACTACAAAGGGGAAATGGATGGATATCGTAATATTCGGCAAAGGGAGAATGTTGCTAATATCTGGTAACTATGAAGTTTCATAATCAAATATTACACAATAGTGCATGTGCGTGACTGTAAAATCCCATATTGCCTGACTGTGGTGATTGTAATCAGGGGTTCTCCACCGTAAATGCGGTTGCCCACATTCCTGATTTCATTAGGCTCTAATAAAGGATTCGGAGGAGGAAGAGGTGATGTTGGTTTCAAGGTAGTTGGGATTATTTATGATAATGATAACGTGAGGTCTAATCAAATAAGTACCTCACAATAGGTAGAAATAGTTTGTGATATATATTAATAATCCCCTCGCATACATTGGACACTGAATTAGATTTCAAATTAATAATGGGTTTATAATTAGATATTAATTAATTTACGCGATTGTGCTGAAGATAGTAGGAGAATATTTTCATAGAAAGGTAATTAATAATTCATTAATTTTATTTAGTCACTGAGAGGCAATGTTACTCAATTTCTACTAATAGTTCACTGTTTCCCTACATATATATATATATATATATCTTGTTCAAAATTTCAATGGTTAATAAATTATTTTCCAATCATCCTTTCAATGTCAAATACATTTTTTTATGCTTCTAGTGGATGACACTTGATCTTAATACATTTTTTTCAAATATTAATTCATTAATTAAATTAAAAAATGAATAAATAGTGACAAACAAAGATAATAGTCAAACAGCATATCTTTGGTCTAATTATCAGACTGTGTAACTCGATCTGGGATGCTAATTTGATACATTTGGGCTAGGCCCCAAGTTGTTGTTTATGTTCACCAAGATAGGCGATAATATTACAATCGTGAATTGCAAATTAAACAAAAAAAAAGCTTTTTGCGTATTTCTGATGAACAAGAAAAAAAATTATTAAATTTTAAGTTTGTAGATCTAATAGCTGATAAAGATGAATAGAAAGATCTAATAGCTCTCTGCTCAGCAAAAGTAACACATTGTTACAAATTTTATGTAATGAACGCTTAAAGTAGTGTAAATAATTTATATCTGGAAGTGTAATACATTAATATTGCTTTCTGTTGTATTTATTTTATGTTAAAATCTTGCCACCACCTCAACTTTCGAAGTCTAGTTTTATTATGAAATAAAAAAAATAGTGATTATACTGATCGAAGGAATAAATTAAAAGTGGAGCGAGCACTGAGGCATGGCATAGATAAAACAAAAAGGTATGTTTTGCTCCACTGTTGCTTGGCGTGATTAAGGAATCGCGCCAAAAAGCACTTGGCGCGTTGCACTCCTATATCAAATCAGTTAGACCGATGGAGTTACGCAGTCTGATAATTAGGCCGACGATATATAGAAAGGAAAATCATTCCATGTGTTCCTGTAGCGCAATGGACAGCGCGTTGGACTTCTAATCCAAAGATCGTGTGTTCGTGAATCCCACCTAGAATGGCCTAATTTCTGAGAATGTGCGTCCGTTTTTACTTTACTATTTTATTAGAATAATTAAATTTAATTAATGAATAAATAATAACAAACACAAAAAAAACATAGTCCAACACCATATATAGAATGGAAAATGGCAAAGAAAATCACTTTCTATTTTGTCACTTAATATTGGGATTCTGTCATATGTATATACATATTTATATTAATTGCAACTATTTAATAAAAAGTTACCAAAATAAAATGTTTCTTGGTTGACCTAAAAAGTAATTGACTAATTTTTTTTTTATATTACTTGTTTTATCTATTTAATTGCTTAAGCCATACAGAACATAAACTCTCTCTAATGATTAATATGAGTTTAAAATAAAGGAATTTTTTTTAAAAAAAAGTATTACATTATTTAGCATTGACTTAGAAAATTAATACCGTACTTTATTTATAAGCTCAACTATCTTTTTTTTAATTTTAGAACGAAACTATGTAAAATAATGTAATAAAAAATATACTGCTTCTTTTTTCATTATAATTCTTTTTTGAAGTATTAAACTAGCACTGTGTAAATAATAAAATTAATGTATGAAAAATATTATTTTTCACACGTTTTTATATTACTTAATATAAGAACAGCTTGAGAATATACATTCAAAAAATTTAGTCAAAAATAGCTAGAAAGGCAAAAAAGCAAAACATACCTTTCCAAAAAGGTACTATAGGTATAGTTTACAATAGGTCAAAAGTTTCCTGTTTGACCTATTGTGATGGCCATCACCTCCATAGCTTTGAGCACAGATAGAAACCCTCATTAAAGCTGCTGGCAGCCATATAGATAGCAATTTACAAAACGTTTCTTCCAGTAAAAGTATGCTTCGAAGCGAAATTCCATATATAATGATTGGAACTTTCGTTATTATTTTGGGTGTTTCTCCTCAAACATATGTTTTCAACAAATATCCAGATGTAAAGTCTCGTCAAATGTTACTGGGTGTTCATAAGTGCTCACTTGATGTTCCGCTTTCAATTGTTGATATTTACACCAAGAATCTGGGCAGAAAAAGTGCTGAGGGTTTTGTATAAAACTGTACTATATAATATATACTGCATAATATATACTATACTGTATAATATATACTGTACAAAATTCTTATATTTCATTTTCATCAATCGTAAAGGTTTGCTATAATACGCATACCTGCGTATCCTAGAATAATAGGGACGGAAGGACATTAAAAAAGGGAACGGTCAGAGGAGAGCTGCCGTTGACGTGTCAACACTTTCATACACATTACGGCGCACGCTCTCTTCTTTCGGCTGTAGCTTTGAAAACATTGAAAATTTCGGTCTGAAAATAGTTGGGTACATTTTTAAGATTTTTTCTTTCTAAAAGTGCAAAAAGAAAAAAAAAACGATTTTCTTGACCCGTCACACTAGACTACGACCTGAAGTAAACTTTTCACTGTTTTTTTTTTCTTTTAGGACCCGTGAAAATAATACTCTAAATTTTAATTATTGATTTTAAAATTTTATTAAAAGACAATAGTTTCTGCAATAGATAATATACATTACTTTTACGCTTGGTACATTATTTTCCAAAGTAATATATATTTTACTTTATTTGACTAATTTTTTAAAGCTTGTGTGTATAAAAAAAATAAAAGTTGTAAGAGAAAAATAGACTTTTATATTAAATTGTCAAATGTTTCTCTTTTTTGATTTTATAGTAAATGGGTTAATCATTCCGAAATGATAGTATAATTAAAATATTATACATATTTTAAAAATTTTCCAAATGACGAGTAAAATATCTAAATTTTATTATCTTCAAAATTTTAACAAATATTACAAAAGCATTGCGTTTTTTACGAAAGATAAATAAATTTAAATTATTTTATACTATTTCAATTTCTTTTCAAAATGTACATCTTACATTATTTCATCGTTCCTTTCATTTCGTGAACAAAAAAGCAAAGATCGCTCCTCAATGAGAATTATATTTTCCTCTTTCATAAAACGTAATTTATCAAGAAGATAATTAAAGTTTGAATTCTGGTTTGGCGTTTGAAAAAGCCAATACAAGCACTTCAGATAACATCATTTATGTCGAAATACCAGCGAGTTTTTTAAAAAACAAGTCTTTCTAAAAAATTCAATTATCTTTTAGACTATTAGCTATGAGTAAAATTGTCAAATTAGTTCATCATACACTTTGGTTTATGAAGATGTATCCAGATAAAAATTTACTATACAACTGGGGTAATTCATAGATTTAAAGGTTTGAAATGAGAGAAGCAATTGAAATGGAAAATATTTAAGGTATTCGACTACGTTCGGAACCGTGATTTTGCAAAAGAGCATAAATGAATAGTTTTCATGATATTTAGTGTCACTTAGATTAGAATACATGTATAAAATTGTTTTAAGGACATTTTGATAAAAGAATTATTTAAATACAATATTTTTGGCAAAACATTAACTTAGAATAATTTTTTTTCAAAATGTTCTCCTTTTCTGAAAAATACATCTATTATAATAATGTTTTGTCTGTATATAGCTCAGACCTCTCTACAGAGGATCAACTAGAATTTTTAAAATACGTAACTTAGAAGAGGGTTTATCCATATTTTATGACAACAGATGGGAGCAAATTTAAGGAAAAAACGCCAATAATTATTTCAATTAGTGGTAACTCTAAAAATAATGTGAATTTTTAAAAAATTCTAGTTGAGCCTCTGTAAAGAGATCTGAGCTATATACGGACAAAACATTGAAATAATAGAAGCATTTTTCGCAAAAGGAGAACATTTTGAAAAAAGATTATTTTAAGTTAATTTTTTTCCAAAATATTTTATTTAAGTTATTTTTTTTGTCAAAATGTCCTTAAAACAATTTTATACATGTATTCTAATCTAAGTGACACTAAATATCATGAAAATTATCCATTTATGCGCTTTTTTAAAATCACGGTTCCGAATGTAGTCGGATACCTTAACGTATAACATACGGGATAAATAATTTTTTTCTTGTTATAATATTTTATGTCAATCTGTATACTATATTATGCTGTCTACATCATACTGAGTATAATAATTCGGATTGTTTGAAAAAGATTCTGGAATGAAAAATGGGGTTTTAAAAGAAATTGAACCAAGATATTAAATTTAATGTTTAGTTAGACATTTCAATATTACTTTTTATTGTTGGCGAAGAAAATTATTTAATAAAGTTTAAATTTATTATTGTTGAAATAAAATGCTGAAATGACTGTGTCTTGCACTACTGTTACAAGGATGAAAAATAAAAAAAACATTTTTTTATATGTATTTCCTTTTACATAAAAAAGTTGCGAAACAAATATATTTTGAGAAAAAAAATGACTGAGTATTTCCAAAACTTTATGTATTTCCTTAAATTATGCTATTTTTTTTCATAAGAACCCTATGTTTCGTAAACAATTTGGAAAGAGATTTAAAAAATAAATTGATGCTATCTCATGTTTTCAAGAATTGCAATGCAAAATACGGGAATTAAATTTAAATAACTGCGTTATCTTAAACCATAGATGTCTGATATTCAGAGTTTCAGTTTTGCATATATGCAAACGAGATTATATTTAAAAAAGGAAATATTTATATATAACAATATTTAATTATAGAAATGTAAAATTTTAATGAAACCGTAAAGGATATATACATATAGTATAACATGTTGTACATCATTGAGAATTTTGCAACTTTCAATACGAAAGGCATTTGTAGAGTTGGGTTCCGTCCTCGTTTGTTGACCTTGTTTGAAAATTATGAAATCCATTGCCAGTAGTCTTCGTGTCGTTGTAAAGTGCTACGTTATTAAGCAATCAAAGAATCATATTACAAAAGACGAAATGTCTATATGTCTTAAATTGTTTAAGCATTTGTTTTAAAGAAATTATGACAAATTTATTTTGTATTGTTAAGGTGCGTTAGCATATTCAAACACAATTCAAAAGCTTACATTGCATTGTCATTTTGTAAATAATTTCACATTTACAGATCTACAGCAAATAGTTCGTGAATACATTTTCAAATCAATTCTCGAACACTAAATTACAAGATGTACTTTCCAAAGTCTACTATATAAAGTTCAGTTACATTATTGTAAACAATAGCCGTTAAGAAGCTAAAAATCTTAGTTAAAAAGTTATTCATAAATTAACATAATTATTATTAATTTGACTAACAAGGGGAGGTCACGACTAAGGAAATTCATATGGGGTCGAGACTTGGTGTGATAGTAGTACTCCTTTAGGGTGTTCAACCTTCAATGTAATTCCGCCGAAGGGCCAGTCAATTCAGAGAAAATAGCATTCGAAATTCATGCTTAGCTTGCATGTGAATTGACTGGCCATTCCGCGGAATTACATTAAGGGTTAAACACCCTAAAGGAGTACTACTATTGCACCAAGTCTTGACCCCAAATGAATTTCCATAGTCATGCCCTGCCCTTGTGAGATTTATTTCAAAAATAGGACTAAAATTCTCACCTCTCAGGAAGTTACTTTCCTTAAATTAGTACTAAATATGCGTCTCCAAGGGGTTTATGGGATCTTTCTTTCCAACATTGGGTGTCAATTATTTTTAGTACATTCAGGTGTATACATATTGTACTTTCTTTCTCCGTTTTTTACTTTTCTTATTTTTTCTTACTTCACCTTACATCTCGAATAGAAATGAACATTTATACCAATTAAAGATATTTGCATAGTTTCCAGAATATTTCGAAAATTTCATGTAGTTTGGTCAAGTGTGAGGCCAATAAAATCACAAAAAAATGCACAAAATCTTGCATTATATTTACATTGTTCAGTTTATGTTGTGTTACAATAATTACAGAATACTAACGAAAACGAGATAAATGTTTACTTTATAATAAATTTGTTATCCGTATAATTTTTTAAAAAATTTCGGGAAAAAATTGTAAGCACGTGTTATTTAAGTATATTTTGAATAATAAAAAAAAATCAGATTTAAGGTATCCTACTACGTGATTTTAGAAAAGCTTACAAATGAATATTTTTTTTAATATTAGGATCACTTAGATTAAAATATGCTTACAAAGTTGTCTTATGAATATTATTACAATAAAATGTTATTAAAATGCAACATATTGACAAAAAAGGAACATAGAATTGTATATTTTTAAAACATTCTTCTTTTACAGAAAATGTTTCGATAATAACAATATTTTGCCTTTATATTAGTGCTTCTCAAACTTTCTATACTTGTGACTCAATTTTGAATCATAATTTTCATCGCACCCACCTCCATACAATAACAATATACTTAATTCAATATTAATATACTTTGACGTAAAGTTACAACATGACTTTAATTATAAACTATACAAACTATCAAGATAAGTATTAAATTGTATATATAATTTTATGACATGATCATAGGATCACTAGTAATTATATAATTACCATTGGTCCTATGGGTATTTCATAAAATTATATGTGCACAACTTAATTTATTACTATTTACTTTTATTTACATTTATTATACTTTATTTACTTTTATTTACATTTATTATACTTTATTTACTTTTATTACTTAAACAAAACTGAATCTAGTACTTTCAAGTCAATTATGGAATGCATTGTGCAGTGTGTTATATCAGTGCAAATGTGCATTTTATTTTTTATTATATCAGAATGTATTTTGCTTTACTTCCTTTCAGTAAATTAATATATTTTTTAAATAATCTTTTGTTTTCGACTTTTCGATAAACTCACACTCCCCTTGTAGGGATATTACCCCTCCCCCCCAAGAGAGGCACATCCACAGTTTGAGAAACACCGCTTTACATAGCTCAGACCTCTGCACAGGGCCTGGACTAGTATTTTTGAAATATATAACTTAGAAGTGGATTTATCCCTATTTTAATTCATTAGAATGGAGACATTTTAACAAAACAAAAAAAAAACTGTGATAACTATTTCGTTTTGTATTAAATCTGAAAATAATGTGAATTTTTTCAAAAATCCTAATTCAGGCTCTTTAGAGAAGTCTTAGCTATATATAAGCAAAATAATATCATTATAAAAGCCTTTATAATAACCAGGGAATGTTTTGTGAAAATAGTTAATTCTAAGTTAATTTTTTTCAAAAATACTGCTTTTAAATATTTTTTTTTTATTATAATAATACTCTTAAAACTATTTTATGCTCGTATTCTAATCTAAGCGAGGCCGCGGTAGCCGAGTGGTATGGGTATCGGATCGTGGCTGGCTTTGACACGAGTTCGAGCCCAGTACCACTTAAGACCCACCGTGTAGGACAGCGATGCACGCTAAATCTGTCGAGAGCTGAAACGTCCTCCCGTTGGTGTGGTGTGGTAGTTAGGAGAGAGGGGTGACAGCTCAGGTGTCGTCCACGTCACTTGACCATGGTTCAAAATTACGTGGTCCGTCGCCAAAAGCCCTCATGTAGCTGAACAGTGCGACGTTAATATTCACTCAACTCAACTCTAATCTAACGACACTAAATACTAACTATATATATATTCGTTTGCACACTTTTGCAAAATCACGGTTCCAAACATAGCCGGATACTTTAAATTTTTTATTTCAAGGAACTTTACTACCCTATTTCAAATTTTCAAGTATGTTAAGGATCAATAAACACATATTTTTGTCATTTTCTCCCATTCATATGAACCATTCCTATTACCCAGTTCGATAACGGCACAGATCTGCTTGATTTGTTTCGCAGTTGTAACGCTCAGCCAAGCTAATCTAAATAATACGGCCCCCTCAAACCCAGTTAATTTCACCTACCACCCTCTCACCTAAACAAGGGTAGAATCTGATTTCTGGCCGCAATTAATTGCTTAATTAAAAGCGATTCTGCCCTGGTTCCAGAAAACGAGTTCACTCAGTATACACCCACTATACATCAACGGGATCTCGGGCCTACATCACGAGCGAAAGATACCCGATTCAATTAAGATGGAACTAACGAAAGCTTAGCATTGTGAGGATCGCTTACGGATTTAATTACTGGTTAAACGAGATTTGACAGAAGATTTATCATTGGAAAGTTTATCTTAATTTGGGCTTCCATCAATTATTAGAGAGTTCGTTTCCACATTTTATTGACTGTTGTTGCTGTGTTCTCTTTAAAACTGTATATATTCATTAGTATCAAGTACATCGATCAAAAATCGCCAATAGTTTGGTGTAATTGTTTACTTTGAAAAGTTTTGGTGCGTATAGTATATTTTATTTTAATCGTTTTTTTTTTTTTTTTTATTTATTTATTTATATGTTAAATATTTCTACCTCTATTTTCAAAATAGATTCATAATTAAAATGTTTTCACCCTTGATAATGTTTTAATTTCTACTCCTGAATTTCTTTTGAATCAAATGTTCCTTCATTTTTCTGCTTCTAAAACCAATAGTGAAAAATTACGTAACACATATAAAAGGAAAATAAATACATAAAGTCTGGAACAAAATTATTATGAGACTGATAAAATTATAGAACTCTTATTTCGTGTATAGCTGTCGCAGGAAAATGACGGAATGAGGAATTTCATGAAATCTTTTAGGGATAGGATCAATTAACGGGGTATGTTAAAATAAAGTCTCTTCAAGGTCATTTCCATGATGAAAGTAAATGATTTTATCAAATCTTTGAACTGTTTCAGTGAAATGATGAAATGAACTAGTCAGGATTTGCTTTGGCCCAACCCCCTCCCCCGCCCGCCCCCCCCCCGGGGGTTGAGTCTTTGTATTTCCTAACCATACAGGTAGTACTATCGATCCCCTTAATATCAACCCCATATCTTTAAAAAATGGCACCATAGGAAACATAGGGTGTGATATTTTAGTGTGTAAGCAACCGAGAGAAAAGATGTTACACAAAAAAAATGCCAGCCTAATTTTCTAATTATTTGTTAATTAGTGTCGAATAAATAATTTGTATCTCATTGATTATTGTTGTATTACTTACTTCTACGTTTATAATGCACCCTATTTGTTAAATAAACACCTTTAAACTCTTGACAATATTTTTCCATCATTTCACTGAAACATGTCAAAGATTTGTTCAAATCCCTTACTTTTATCAAGAAAATGACCTTGAAGAGATTAACATCTCTCATCAATTGATCATCTCCCTTAGGGATTTGATGAAATTTTTAATTCCATCATTTTCCTGAAACATAGCTATTCTGCACAAAAGTAAATAGGAGTTTTATAAGTATTAGTAGGGAATAGCTTAGTTTCATAAGCTGATATAAGAAAAAGCTAATATATTTGTCCTTTCAGGCGTCAGCAATTTTGAATACATTTATTAAAGATTAGCTCCTTACAAAGGGTTAATATTTCCTTACAAAAAGGACATATAAATATATTAATTTATATTTTATATTCAAGATATTTGTCAACAGAAGACGTAAATAAGTCAATGTGTTGTGTTCTTTATTATAACTGTTTCTTTCTGTATTGCTACCACAACAATTGAAGTATTTATGAATCGTTCAACAATTTATAACAATTTTACTGCTCTCACACAACTTATTCATTTGAATGAATGAATCTTATTAAATAACCATTAAGGTATCCGCCTACGTTCAAAACCGTGATTTTGCAAAAGTATATAAATGGATAATATTTATGATATTTAGTGTCACTTAGATTAGAAAATGTATATAAAATAGTTTTAAGAATAGTATTACAATAGAAAATTATTTAAGTACAATATTTAGACAAAATTGAACATAGAATGACCCATTTTCAAAATATTCTCCTTTTGAGAAAAATGCTTCGATTATAATAATATTTTGCCTGTGTCTATAGCTCAGACCTCTGTACAGAGACTCAACTAGAATTTTTGAAATATATAACTTAGAAGTGGGCTTATTCATGTTTTACGACAACAGAGGGGAGAAATTTTAAGAAAAAGACGCCGATAATTATTTCAAATGGTTGTAACTCGGAAAATAATATGAATTTTTCAAAAACCATAGTTGAACCTCTGTAGAGAGGTCTGAGCTATATACAGGCAAAATGTTATTATAATAGAAGCATTTTTCACAAAAGGAGAGCATTTTGAAAAAAGGTTATTCTAAGTTAAATTTTAGCCGAAATATTGTACTTAAATAATTTTTGTTTTGTCAAAATATCCTTAAAACAATTTTATACATGTATTCTAATCTAAGTGACTCTAAATATCATGAAAATTATCCATTTATGCGGCTTTTAAAAATGATGGTTCCGAACGTAGTCGGATACCTTACACAAAAAAGCATAATTGATGAAAGTAGTTTATTATTAGTATTTGGTTCATTCGTAAACAGGAATAAAACGTAAAAATTCATTCATATTTAATCAGTTTTCGAATATATTCAGTTCATTAAAGAACTTATTTTTGTTCTGAATCATTCGAAGGATAATGATTTTCTATTGTTTAAAATTTAGAGAACTTTCTTTTAAATTTTTCTCAAAAGGCACTGTACTAAGAATGAAACTGATGCTTCCAAACACAAAGAAACAATTTTCAATTCTCTCTCTCTCTTCCCTACACAATTTTAGTTCATTCTCTTCTTATATCTATTTATTTATATAAATATCTTGTTCAAATTTTCAGTCGTCAATAAAAACTTTTTTATTCGTCCATTCAAGTTCAAATACATTTTTTTAAACTTGTAATGTATTAAAACTTGATGTTAATACAGTTTTTTCCAAATATTAATTCATTAACTAAATTTTATTTTTTTTAATTTTAAATTTATTCTGCGTTATTTCTGCCGAAATTAGACTTATCTCCAACAGACGACGCCAGGAAGTTCTTCTAACAAAGTAGGAATTTACTTTAAAAAAAGTTGTATTACTTGTTAGTATATATTTGTTAACGAATATTCAACCGTGCAGGCTGTTATTCAAAGAAAAAAATTACACTTCTCTAATTCTCTCACCTTGATGATTTTTCAGTTGGGGGTGTTTCGTAACATTCGGTGAAAACAAAATATAGCAGATAATAAGTAACCATCAGCTTTTGGGTAGTGGGAATTAGTTAGTAAATTTTCAATAGATTTGAGGCTGGGCAGGCTCGATCACAGATGCGTCAAAACTTCAATGTAATATACACAGCTTTGTATGGGACTTCAAAAAAGTTTAAGGAGACATTATGAGAAAAGGCTTGGGTGAAATCTTCCAAGAGTCAAAACGACCAATGAAAATTTATAATTGTCCATTGTAACGAAGTGTTAGCTTCTCAACTGTCTCATGAAATTATGCATTAAAAAAAACCAAAGCCTTAATAATTATTTCCTCATAGGACTTTTAGAGAAATATCTGTTTATAGTAAGACGTGCCGTTTCCATTTCACTGATTTCTGAGTTTAGAAATCCCCGTTCAGCATATTGAAAGGAGCATCATATTGAAATAGTAATCAGAGCTTATTCCCACATTGGAATAGAAAATTGAGCTAAAATATGTAGAAAATACAAAAATATACATTCAATTAAAACAATTTCTCAGAACAACATTTAGATAAATAGTTTTGAATTAGCGTGTTTAATGTAGTGGTTTTCAACCTTTAACGCTCTAGGGTCAAATTAATAAATTAACAGAGATCCGAAGGCCACATTAATACATTCCAAGTGATCCACTGTTCACAAGCCTGTACAAAAAATATTGTAGTCACGAAATTTATGTCAAAAATTGAGGTTTATTTTACAAACGGTTCTAAGGAAAGAGATTGCGCTTACAAATTTGTATGTGAATATATATATATCGGTTTTAAAAAAGTTAAATGGAAGTCGAATTAAAATACTTTAAAAACCTGTTAAAGATAAGATTCCTCCTTTCTTTTGAAAGTTTCTGAGATTTTATTCAAAGTCTAATTTTTTATATTTAAATTGATTTAAAATACAACGGAATTTTTGAAAAATTCGTCATTTTCAGAAAATTTTATCTTAAATGGATATCAAACACGTCAGTGAAATGTTTTAAACATCAAGAATATTAAAAAAAAAGTTATATTTTGTACAACAAAATGCAAAAGTGGCATTTTTTTTTAAATTGTCTCAAATTGTCTTATTTGAATCTATATTTTTTATATGTTTTCAACATAGATTTAACTCTTTCATGCTTAGTGGTAAGTATGTTGTACCACCAATTCTGATTCGTTTATTGTGTGGTGGTACATAAAATGTACCACTGGTTTGAATGCCATAGAAATTGATGCTAGGTGTTACATTCTCCGAACCACAACGTTGCCGCGGTAGCCGAGTGGTATAGGTATCGGATCGTGGCTGGTTTTGTCACGAGTTCGAGCCCAGTACCACTAAAAGACCCCCGTGTAGGGCAGCGATGCACGCTAAATCTGTTGGTGTGGTGTGGTGTGGTAGTTTGGAGAGGGCGGTGCCAGATCAGGTGTCATCCACTTCACTTGACCGTGGTTCAAAATTACGTGGTCCGTCGCCAAAAGCCCTCGTGTAGCTGAACAGTGCGGTAATAATATTCACTCACTCATTCCGAACCACAACACAGGTCAACTTTTAGCAGTTACTCCAGTTTCTAATAGATTTCAGAAGCTAATTGCTTGGAATGGGCTTACGCAGTAGTTCATTCTTTAGTCCGTTGAATGGTACATTTTGGAAGTGACTATGTTGTATATTTTAAAGTGTAAATAAAAGTGATGAAGTGATTGGGATATTTGATACAAATCAGGTAAGTACATATATTATGTAACTAAATAAGTCAGTATTACAATTATTAGTACCTCACACGTGCATTACTAGTATGAAAATTTGGGAGTCCAAAATATGCACTATCACACTCAATTGAAGGCCATCTTCTTCACAAATACAAAATGCATTCCACTTATTTTTTCGCAACAATGGGCATGTTTATTGTGCCAGATAGATTTGCTGTGAGTTACATTTTTTAAAAAATAATAATAATATTTATTAAAGTATAGTGCTTACAAAATTATACAGATGTCCTGAATGAGCTATAGCTCGTGTTGAGGGGGAAAATACAACTAATACACTTATTATGTATGTTGACTAAATAAAAACAAAATAAAATAAAATGATGTTCAGAATAGAATATTTAAAATTAAAACTAACCCTATATTTAAATTAGGACTAAACTAAAATTTAACTTACAATATTAGATTAGGAAAAACTGAAAATGTTTTAGTATATAGAATGCATAACAGTATAAGATGAATAAATGTATTTACAATATTTATATTTTCCAACTATAAAATAACTAGTTAAAGCTACTATTGTGCCTAGGAAGGAAAAAAAATCATGTTTCCAGAACTATCATGCTGCTTGCGTCAAGCGTGGTTGTACAAAATATGTACCACTTTTTTTTTAACTTTGGACACCCTTTATTTGAAAAAAGTGTTTAAAAATATTAATATGTACCAGCTTTTGTTCAATAATTATAGTTTTGTGAGGTCTATCTAAAATATTTCTAATTATTTCCCTCTAGTGTATTATTTTTGCCAAAAATTCAGCGCATGAAAGAGTTAAAGGAACAACGAAAGATTTAAAAGAACAAAGGAATACAAATGAATTTATTTTTTTACTCTTAATAATATTTTTTTCACTCTCTTAAATGAAAACTGTAATCTTTCTGTTCAGAGATATTTTATTTGCTATAAGCCCCTTTTGATCCTCTATCGCAAGTTTCTACGGTTTTCGTCTTGAGGCGGCTTATATCTGCGGTAGTCAGATAATACATCCAGTTTCAAATGAAAGATACATTTTTTCTACGTGCCTGGAAAAATTTCCAGTTTTATCTTTCCCAGTAGGGATATTATTAACGTCAACCACCAGATTATACCTCAGGATTTAGAGTTTCTTATATCAGAAGATAGAACTGGGCAATTATTGTATCTTTTATGAAGTGTTTGAATTTCAAATCCTTTTAGGATTGCAATACTTCCAAATTTGCTGGGGAAGGGGGGAACTATATTACGTTTTTGAAAACTATTTAAAAAAAAACTAGAGTGAGCGTTAATATTCATTCAAAAATGGCATAAAATTTTACAAAAATGAGATGTAAAGAAGACTTTTGAAAAATACATCTTGTTTCTACAAAATGTTTACATATGATCTCAGTTATTTTATTTAGCTTGATAATTTACCTGGATGTGATAAAATAAGCTTTCAACCTTATCATATAACACAGTACTTCTCAACATTTAAATATTTGCAACCGAATTTTCAGTCATAATTTTCATCGCCCCCCCCCCTCATACAACTAGGTATTAAATGCAATAATAAAGTATTTCGAAGTTAAAGCTACAATGTGACTTTAATTATAAACTGCACAAAATATCAAGATAAATATTATATTTTGTATATAATTTTGTATTTTTTTTTTTTTGACAAGCCCATGGAAGTCACTAGTAATTTCTCAACTTGTTTTTAATTTAGTGTTGAAAAATTAATTATCAAATACTTTTTGCGTGCTGAAACATTTATAAGTATCTCATATCAGTATGTATGTGTATTTTATTTTCCTTCCTTTCATTAAATTGATAATTGTTTTAAATAATTTATTTTCGACTTTTCGATATGCTTATGGCACCCGCATAAGGTTATCACGACCCCTTAGGGGAGCGCGCCCGACAATTTGAGAAATGCTGGTATAACATATTTTAATGGATACTATTGTCATTTGCAAATCAAGTGTGAATTGAAAAATAAATATTGATTTCTTATTTAAATATAAGAATTTTTGAGTATTGCGACGAATAAGTACAAAAAATGTTATCTGGTATGAGAAGGTGTAAGAAGTTTTTTTTATTTATTTATTTATTTTTATCCTCTATGTTTAGTACTGATAACGATTTTATTTCTCAAAAATATACTACTGAGGGAATATATTTTCTGAAAGTTTTTACTGCTTGGGAGAAAAACTCAAGCAAAATTTAAACATTTCTAATTTTTAAGTGGTGACTGTTTTGTGTATCAGCGGAAATTTAAGAAATAATGTCTAAAAATTGGGTAAAATATTATTTAAGATAAGAGATTAGAAAGCTAAGCCACTTGACATTGTGGTAGATTTTTTTTTTTTTACTTTTTTGAATAAGCGTTAATTATTACATCGTTGTTACGAAATAAAAATGAAAACTGTAAGAATATTTAGAAATATTAATTTAAGTTTGAAAGTTATAGAAAAAAAAATCATATAAACGCGTATTAACTTTTTAATACTACAACCAAAATAATTTTTTAAAAAAAAAATGGATTGTTCAGAAATGAAAAAACAATATTCAACTTTATATCTTTTTTTCCCTACACATAAATATTTATTTCTCGCATAAATATAGATTTTTAAAATAAAATAAAAGAGAACATATAAAATTCAAAGCACAGTTGTTTAAATTTTAATTCCTTCAGCATTACTGTTAAAGATATTTTACCGGTTTACATTTATTTGCCTAAAAGCGTTAATGCATCTTCAAACGAGAGAATGTTTTGTTAATTAAGAAATGGAAAAGGTTTGTAAGAGATAAATTGTAATAAATAGAAATATGTGATAAATTCAAATTTATTTAGTTTTCAGGTAAATGAATTTTTCTTTCTCTCTTTTTTACGTTATTTACTGTCACAGATTTTTTTTTTTTTTTTAGTTTTTATTTCAAGGTTTATATACAGTTTGCTTTTATTATGAGAATCCTGCTATTCCTTTGAGATTATATGAATTAATCGACATTGACAGAAAAAGAAAGTATAACACGAATCAGCAGTTTTAATACTAAATGCCGGCGAAGTAATTTTAAATATGCATATATTTATGTTCCTATTTCCAATACTGAATAAAGAATTTTAACCTCTGTATAGTTTTCGAATTTTTATTAGCATAAATCATTTTAAAACCAACTCTCCCAGTTTTAAAATATTAAAAAATTTGTTTCCCCAAAATTATTATTTTTTTAAAAAACAAATCTTACATTTTATTTGCATTGATTTATCGTTTGGTACATTTCTTTAAGGAATATATTGATGTCTTATTTCGATTAGACTCAAATATTTGAAGTCCAACTAGTCGTGTAGGTATAATTTCTTAAAGAAATGTTTGTTTTTCATTATACTTCTTCAATTCTAATTTTAAGGTTAATGAATTTGATTTTTGTAGGGAAATAATATATGCTCCTTAGTCACCTCATTTCTATTTTCAGATTTATAAGAAAATTAATCTTTTTTAAAAGATAGAGGAAATAAATATCAGTATTCGTTTATTATTTCTGGAAAGTTACATTTTTATCTATCAACCTCCTCGTGAGCCTTTGTATAATATGTTTATTTTATAAAAACTTTAACCTGAATTTTATATTAAAAATTTTCTTCCCTTTTTGTAAACAACATTATAACCGGAGAACAAAAAAATACAAAATTTATGTGTGGTAAACTAATCATTTTTTAGTCTTTCAGTTTGTTCTAATGGTTTTTCTCATGTAGATCAAATTTTCTTCCATCTATTGTAATTTTCTATATTTTGCATGGGGAATGTGTGAAATTACTTTCTTTCGAATATTTCTTTCATATGGAAATTTTCCTTAACTTCCGTAAGTTGTAAGAAAAAATAATTCTCTTTAAAATATTCTTCTCTCTCTAAAAATATGCGACCATAATAATTATACTCATAGATAAAAGAACCATAAGAATTGTGTGTTAAATTACAGGTTCATTTCATTTTCTTAAAGAAACACGTCTGCATATATAATGTACATAAATAGCGCAAGACAAGTTCATCACAGTTTCATAAAAGTTAATGTTATATTTTGTGTCTATTACTTCTCGTTTCATAGCACAGATTACTTGGTGTTTGAATCAAACTTATTTCTTATCGGCACGTAAGATTTATGACATTTTATACAGGTTGGTCCCGATTTCATGGTACAAACTTTAAGGGTAGCTGCAGGACATTGTAACACAGTGCTTCTCAAACTTGCAACCCTTGCGACCCAAAACTCAAACATACTTTCCATCGCACCTCCCCTCCACAATAACAATGCATTGAATTCAGTAATACCATGCTTTGAAGTTAAAACTACAATACGACTTTAACATCTTATGTGCCACCGGCGTATATAAACGTCTCGCTCAGCCAATGGGTTAATTGCTCCAGACGTATATATACGTCTTTCCAAAGTGCGATGTTTTCTGTCAACTGTGATCTTTAAAATTATTCCGAAGGCTTTGGAATTCAATAAAATTACCTGGACAGTGTTCACGAAGGCTTTACTTATTTCAGAAGATTTGCTTATTTATTCATTTCCCCCCCCCTACCTCCTTAATGAGTGTGTTAAACAATGGCATTGAGGAGCTACCACGTAATTTTTAATCTGCATTTATGGGATTAATTACAAACTGAGCAAATTAACCAGATAAGTGTTCATTTTTGAATATAATTTAATATATGACAAGCCCATATGGGCTTGTTCTTAACTTAGTATTATTATAAATTAATTATAAAATACATCGTGCAGTACTGATACATAAATGTTTTATATCAGTGTAAATTTTATTTATTTTTTATTGTGTCAGAATGTAATTTCTTTGTTTACTTTAAGTAAATAAATATATTTTTTAAATATTTATTTACTTTTATTTTCAATATGCTTGCGCCCCTCTTGCAGGGTTATCATGCCCCCCAAGAGGGGCGTGCCCCACAGTTTGAGAAACATTGTTGTAACAATCATTTTTAGTAAAGGAATGTATGGCCGCAAGCGACGGGGTGAGACACAAACACTAAAAATACGAGACGAAAGGAAAGACAAAGTGTCTATTGAAAGCGTCTTTGACAAGTGTAATGTTTGCCAAAACTGTTCATAACTGTTCAACACATGAGTTATGAAGTCCATTGGCAGTGCTGATTGTTGTGCCCCCCACTGGCAGTCGGAGAAGATAGTCTGCCCGATTCACAGCTTGTACTAGTTGAAAATGGGAGAGGTGTAAGCGAATTTCGCTTAAGGTATCCGACTACTTTCGGAACCATATTTTAAAAAAGCGCATAAATGGATAGTTTTCATGATATTTAGTGTCACTTATAGATTAGAATATATATATATAATTGTTTTAAGGACTTTTTGACAAAAAATTATTTAAATACAATATTTCGGCAAAAAATTAACTTAGAATAACATTTTATCAAAATGTTCTTTTTGTGAAAAATTCTTGTATTGTACTAATATTTTGCCTGTATATAGCTCAGACCTCTGTACAGAGGCTCAACTACAATTTTTGAAATATATAACTTAGAAGTGGATTTATTCATGTTTTAATGTTTTACAACAGATGGAAGAAATGTTAAGAAAAAAACGCCGATAATTATTTCAATGGCTTGTAACTCTGAAAATAATGTGAATTTTTCAAAATTTATAGTTGAGCCTCTGTACGAAGGTCTGAGCTATACGCAGAGGCAAAATATTATTATAATAGAAGCACTTTTCACAAAAGGAGAACATTTTGAAAATGGGTCATTCTATGCTCATTTTTTGTCAAAATATTGTACTTAAATAATGTTTTATTGTAATACTATTCTTAAAACAATTTTATATACATTTTCTAATCTAAGTGACACTAAATATTACGAAAATTATCCATTTATGCCCTTTTTTTAAAAAATCACGGTTCCGAACGTAGTCGGGATACCTTAACACTCTACAAACGGTCTGATGACTCGCCCTTACGTGATAAGCAACAGCTCGTACTTGACTCTGGTCTATCAGCCACAACGTTCAAGATGCTTTCTTACTGGCTTGGACTGCGTATAGATCTTCGTGGCCGCGGTAGCCGAGTGATATAGGTATCGGATCGTGGCTTGCCTTGTCACGAGTTCGAGCCCAGTACCACTGAAGACCCGCCGTGTAAGGCAGCGATGCACGTTAAATCTGTCGAGGGCTGAAACGTCCTCCCGTTGGTGTGGTGTGGTAGTTAGGAGAGGGGGGTGTCGTCCACGTCACTTGACCATGGTTCAAAATTACGTGGTCCGTCGCCAAAAGCCCTCTTGTAGCTGTACATTGCGACGTTAATATTCTATCAATCAATCAATCAAGCGTATAGGTCTTCGTTGATCTGGTGCCTGGTGACTTGGAACGAAAGTGTTTCAAGAAGTTGACGAATGTAACCGCGGAAGAATTATGTGATCCAGCATTCGTCGATTAGAAAACTGCGCGTGATACATTCGTTGCTCAGAACTGTCATTACCATTTGTACGGCTGTACATGAAATGCATGTCTGCATTTTCGACATCACTTGCATCCATATACTCATACACAAGAAATAATTGTTACAATGCCCTGTACCTACCCTTAAAGTTTGTACCATGAATTTGGACCTCTACCCCTTATTCTTACAATTCCTTAAAATATGCTTTTTTTTCTAGTAAAATCTACTATCAAAAAGTGAAATTAGATAATGTTAAAAAGCTTTAAAGCATCCGAGACTACCCTAAAATCATAATTTTTTTTAAAATGGACAATTTTTTTATTGATTTAATTTTATAAGCAATCTTATCAGCTTCATAAAAATACCAAGGTTTTCATTTTCCGTTCACTAGAACAAAAACTGCATGTGTTTTAATAAAAGCAGATGCCGTAACTTTACACTAGATGTCAAACTTTAAAATGAGTTTTACTCGAAATGTGTTTTTTTTCTAAAAACTCAAACGGGGAGAGCGACTGCTTAAAAAGTTTTTAAAATAATTTGCTGAAATTTTTTGTGTACGTTCTGTATAACAGTAAAAGTGTTTTAACCTTCTGATTTATCAACCACTGTTTTATTACAAAATTTACAGTTCTTTATGTGAATATAATCACTGTTTTTTTAAGCAGTTTCATATAATAACTAAGGTAAAGTGCTCTAGATTTTGTAAAAATTAAAATATCTCTTATCGTGAAGGTCACTTCAAAAAGGAAGAGCAAAATACTACATCAAAATTGAAAAAGTGAGAATTTGTTCATTTACTATTTGTATAGAGCGGGCCCCGTTTATGCAATATTTTGTCAATTTTTACCCACTTTTTCCCATTTTAGTAGTAATAATTTATTTTTCAATTCTTAATTTTAGACTTTTTTTCTCACAATGTACTAAATAAATCTAAAAACCACAAAAAAATCTCCATATATCCATTATTTTTAAAAAAAAAAGGTGTCGCAAGTAGTCGGATACCTTAAAATGTGTTTCTGTAATCAAATTTAAAACAAGAATGATATTTGCCAGTAATCGTTATGCATTTTTAAGCTACGTTAAGCCAAGTACTTAATAAAAAAATAAACCTCTCAGCTAAATTATATAATTCACAAAAACAAAATATTACTTAAGCAGTTCATGTTCGTCAAAAAAAAAGAAAGGAAATAAACGTAAACATGACGATATATTATTTTTAAAAAGATAAATTGATGTTTAAACATAGGATGTATCTCAAAATAATACTTCAAACTGAGAAGAAATATGTCTCAAAAGTAAACATCAAACGAATTTAGTTCTCTGACGAATAATTATGTATTAGCAACTTCGTGTGTTAATTAAGACATGAGAAAAAGAAATGTGAAAAAAATATGTTGCATAAACTAAAACTAAAAGACGCACTCTGGGTTTAAATCGTTTCAGTTAGTGACGCATTTTCTGTTCCAATTAAATTATATCCTTAATATATTTCTTGTTCTATCTCATCATTCGAAATATTTTTAAAAAAACTTACTTAAAGTCAGTGCTTCTCAAACTTCCAGTATTTACGACCCAATTTTCAATCATAATTTTCGTCGGGCCTTCCCCATAACAATAACAGTGTGTTCAATACAATAATAATGTTCTTTGAAGCTAAAGCTACAATACAACCTCAATTATAAACCGTGCAAATTTTCAGGATAATTCTTAAATTTTGTACGCAAGGTGACACACACACATACTAACGAGACTAAGTGTGTAGTTTGAAAAAAGATTGGAGTTGGCACCAACTGTTTTGGTGACGTCATCTCCCACACCTCCTCTATCCATGTGGCCACTTTTGCCTTAATCGATCATGCCAGTTGGGAGGACTGTGTCATTGAGTGAACACGTGCAACTGCTACGTCGAATCAAAATTCGATCATGAGTGGGTTCACACTCACATCAGTGAACAGACTGTTAATCAACACTATTACATTATAGAACTAAAAACATTTCGGGAAAAAGTTAGGGATAAATAGGCCAGAATTGGGGAGGGAGGGATGGCTGGAGGGAGGGATTCTTTCACACAGCCCTATCTATCAAGCAGTTTCGGACCAGCAAAAACATTACCGTGATTGGGCATCCTCCTTTTTCACTTGATCTGGCACCATAACACTTTTTTTATTTCCTACAATTAAATCATGTTTAAAAGAAACCCATTTCACCTCAGTTGAAGAGATTCCAGGCGAAAACGGAAAATCTCCAGAAGGGCATTCCGAAACCCTCGTTCCAGAACTGTTTGCAGCAATGGCAACACCAAATGTAGACGTGTCTGAATACTGAAGGGAACTACTTTGAAGGTGATATTGTCACGGAGAACTGATTCTGCAAGTACAATGATTTATTGGACCAATCTCTTTTTT
>BMAV01023021.1:0-35773 GCA_019973955.1 Trichonephila inaurata madagascariensis | reverse complement strand
TTTTTTGTTACATCAATCTGTCTGCATATCTAATTTCGGTAAAATAAGTTTTGACAAGTTATCTATCTGAAGATATTAGACAAATTTGTTTAATTAAGTTTGGACACCTGAAATTTGCTTCTGAAATTATTTGTATAAATTATACCCTTGTAATCAAAATCTTTGTGCTGTTCCCATTCTAGGCATTGAAAATGTGATATAAAATTCACTGGAGTCAGTATAATTTTTTCGAAAAAAAAATTCTCTTTTATTTTTATTTTTGCCTCCTTTACGGTTTTTTTCTCGTGTAATTAAACCTGTTTAAACTCCTTTGTTTCTTTTGACTGTAATTGTTACCGTTATTCTTTGAAATTTATCCAGCGTTTCAAAGCTTTCTTTGTTTTCGAAAGCTCATTAAGTAGCTATTTACACAGCTTTTCTAATTTAAATTTTTTTTTTGTTTGGTATTATTCTGTTTACAGTAATTAATTTTTTAGAGCGATATCTCTTAAAAACTGAGATTGTATAATAAGACAATGGGTTTTTCGTTAACTGTAAGCAAAAAAATAGCTTCTTAAGAATATTTTTAATTAATAATTTTGAAACCGGCACACACACGAAATTAAGAATAGTTTCCTTTAATGAAATCTTTCTTTGGAAATAATTTGTGTATATTGATTTAATAACTCTGAGGTTGAGAGTTCAAAACCATTAGTTATAATTTTTTAGCATGACAAAACTATATTTAACAACGCGAACAAATTTGGATTCCTCTTAAAACAAATTGTTTTGAATTTTCTGTTTACAGTTAACAATTTTTTTACATCATTTTGATTATCATTTTTATGTTAATTATCCGGAACATTGTATTGATAAAGCAGCTTTTTAAATAAAGGAATTTATATTTTTGTCTTAAATACTTAAATAAGTGAGTATTTTATTTTTATTTTAATAAAAAAAAATACAAAGTTGGAATTTAAATATTCAAATTTCGATATTTATTCATTATATTACGGTTTCATATTACAAAACTAAGTTCTAATTTTATAAATAAATTGAAATAAAATTCAAGGTAAAAAAACAATAGTTTTACTTATACATGATTTTTAGATTTTATCTCAAATAACAAAAATACGCTTTTCGATATAATCTCGAATGAAAAATGCACAATATTTAGGAGTATCATAGTATTTCACATTGAAATTTACTAAATGAATTTTCTAACGCTTTTATAAATTACTTCACACTTTACCGAGTTAGCTTAGTTCAAGGATGAATTAAACTCTCTTCTCAGTTGTTAAGATGCAGTGAAGTTTTACCTAAATAATTTACACTTCGAAAACACAGACACTTTATCCCACCCACTCATCTTACGTCAAAGGCTGGATCTGATTTTTGTGGGCAACTAATTGCTTAATTTTATTCCATTTTCTAGATACGGAGTTTATTTCTGCAATGCATTGATCTTAACATCAACAGGATTTTGGATGTACACCGCGTGGGTGCAGAAGTTACATTAAATCAGTCTCACTAAAATTCTAATTGTGTGAACTACCACGAACAGTTTTAATTACTGAATAAAAGAGATTAGAAAGCAAACTTATAACGCATAAGGCTTTATTTTTAACCAGCACTCATCAATAACAAAGCAAATTAAAGAAGGATAATCATGGAAGTTTAAACATTTATGTGCCCTTGTGACAGGGTTTTATCGGTACTTCTAATAATAATCCTCTTGGGATATCTTTGGAGCCAGAATGGCAATTCTTTCCAACCAACCCAAGAAGAGAACGTGGTTATGCAGATTAGGAATTGTATATATTGGAATGTTAGTATTTGCATAAAGCTCTTGGTGAAGATCTAGGAGAAGAGTCTAAGAGAGTTCTATGAGTCGGTCTAATAGTGCCAGTGAAGTTTATTTCTAAGTGGGTCCGAGACCAGAAGATTATACCCTTAGCCGTATCAAGTTGGATCGAAGAATATATTGACGATATAAGGACTGTAGCTGTTCGCCGTGGAAAAGCGATAAAATAATTTAGATTAAGTTTATGACTAGAGTGGATTCTAGTAAGTTAGGAAATCATCTATAAATATAGATTCGGTGGTTTATTGCGTTCTTTTTTAGAATTACGGTTTGTGTCTCATCACACTCCTGATCATAAGCCTCCTAGACTAGTGCTGTTTTGCTAAATATAATTTGAGATCATAATAAACTAATTTTAATTATGGGAGGTGTTAGTGGTCAATCTTTCATTCCCTTAAACATAGGTCGCGGGGATGAAGAGATGATACCCCCAGCCCATGAGGTATCACACCCTTTTGAGACGAGTGTGTGGCGTGATGGGGAAGCTTGTAGAGGGAGGAATAGGTGCCAGCAATGGCATAATGTACACCCCCGCAAACCCTCACATCACGGGGAGGGGCAGGGCTCTAGAGAGCTTAAGACTTGACTGACGCCATGTACGTATGGTTTTTCAATCCTTTCTAAGTTCCTGCTTGGGACCTAAAACCTGACTTTGCAGGAGGCCTAATGTTTTCCGTTATGCCACTGGATGCCAGTTCAGTGGTACTCAGTGGCCGTGGTTTAGAATTACTTAACCGTAGTTTAGAATTACGAGGTCCGCCCTCAATAGCCGCCGTGTTGCTTTAGAGAGCGATGTTAATTAAAATCAAATCAATTTGGCAACGAAGTGTACCGTATATGCATCAACAGCAAACATTAATTCATAGCTGAATGTGTCATATATGAGTCACTGCTTAGACAAATTAAGACTGGTGTGCTATTCAACGTATGAATTCTTAGATGTCACATTTATTTAATATTTTTCTTGCCACAAGATGTAGTCTTATGTCTTCTACAGAGGAATGTTTTGAGACTGGTGGCATTCATTTTATTACAGTATTTTTTATTTTTGATATTTTTATTTATTTATTTTTTGTGAATAAAAAATAGCGAAGGAATGAGAAATGTAATTAAAACAGATCCCACTCTTAAACTGTGAGTCAGGAAATAAATACACATTTGTAACCCATGCACATGTCTCTCGGGGCTTCAAAATGCTTTTGTTTCTGTTTTTACCGATATGTGAGGATGGATTTCCTCTTAAAATTTGATTTCCATTGATATCAACAGTTTACGTATAGTTTACTATTTCATGCAGTATTTAAAGAAAATATAACGATAGAATTAGAAAGCATTAGAAAGCTAATAGAAAGCATTTTTATGACAAGTTTAATATTGATCAAAAGCACTTATTACAACGAAGATGTTTTAAATTTCGATCCCAAGCCCTCACACGGGCTTCATAACGATAATGCATAGAATCCTTAGCATTTTGAAGGTTTCTCGTCGTTTTTCGGATCTCCTCAGTAGTCAAAGATGTGGATAACCAAGTCTTTAGCTCAGCATTTCTCAAACTGGGGCGTGCTCCCCTAAAGAAGCATGATAACCCTATAGGGCGGGTGTAAGCTTATCGAAAAATCAAAAATAAAAAAATTATTTTAAAAATTATTAATTTAACAGAAGATAAACAAAATATAACTTTGGACATAAAAAAATAAAATACACATCTACACTGATATAATTTATGATGCTAATAAATATATCACACACAGTACTGAACAATGTATTTCATAAATAATTTTTACCAGTAGTAACAACATAATACAAATCCTATTAACTACTAAACTATCATACCACACTGATCCTATTACTTAAAAGTAACTTTCTTATAAGAACTATTTTACTTATCAAAGTTAACATATAAAATATTTAATACTTATCTTGATAATTAGTGCTGTTTATGATTAAGGTCGTATTGTAGCTTTAATATGTGAAAGTATATTATTATTGTGTTCAATACATTGATATTGTTAGGGGGGGCGATGAAAATTACGATTAAAAATTGGGTCGCAATTATTGAAGGCTTGAGAAGCATTGCTTTAACTGATTCGACGGAAGTCTCATGCACTAATGACTTCATATGACCCCAGCAGAAGCCCAGATTTCATAGATCCAGAGATTCAGTTGACCAATAAACCGGACCACTATGCCCAATCCAGTGATTTCCAAATGTAACGTTAAAGTGTTCTCCGACCTTACTGATGCAATGGGGGCAGACACATAGCATTATCGTCTTGGAATCCATTTCTCGGTGGAAAACTGAGAATCATGTGCTTCCTCAATATCTCTCCGCATATTGCTGCAATTCCTCAGGTATCAATGCCTGGGCACGTCGTAAATAATACGGTCACAAGTGATTTATTGACAATATCCTCCATACAGTTGCTGGGAAATACAAAATTAGCTGTCGGATTGATTTCTAAGGACGTTAGATACTCCTCTCACTGTATGGGCGTCATCTTCGATTGCTCTCGATTATGACAGCAATTTCGAAAAGGTCATTCTCAAGTAACCTTATATATAAATACACAAAGCAATTTTCCTGTTGTTGTACTCAAATGTAGAATCTTGTAGGCTTAGGAAAACGTTTCTGGTACAAGCACAGAGTAGCAGACCCATTACATTTCACTATTTCATAGTCGAGGTGTATGTTGGCTAATACAACGCTTTGAATATTCATCCATCGTACTACTTCAGTCCGAAAGTCTTGTGGGCGGAATCACGAGTACAGGGGGACTGGAGAATATTTCACTCCAATTCAGTTCCAAGTCGAAATTGTGGTGGTAGAGAAAGGGGGTGTAGCCTTTTATCGTCTCTTCGGGGAATTTCGCCGAGCTAATTCGTACTGTCGCCTGTATGGTATTCAAGGCCAACAAGAGGCGTTCTTCTAGCCTCTTGTCACGATGAATTTCGTGGGCCTCAATCTGACTGCGTCAGACAGGTGGCGTTAGAAACAACACTTCAAGGACCAGCTCTCAAATGTTATTAAAATTTTAGTATTGCTTTCAAACTGGATCACTTTGCAGTCGAACTCATACACGGCTCTCAACAACTCTCAACCAGGCATTTCCAGCCTGGGATTGGGAATCAACCTCGTGGCCCAACTCCTCCACCAAGTTTATAACAGTGGTAGTAAATCACCCAATTTATAGCTTAGAAGCGTTGTTGTTACCTATGCCACTCACACCACTGCGGCACTTTAGTAAGCGTCACTAACCACTATACCGGATGAGTGGCTTAGAAGTAATTGCCATTAATTTCCTTTATAGTAGAATGCAAAAAAAAAAAAAAGAATTATAATAAAAATATAATTAAAAAGTACCGTTTATTTTCAAAGATAAGCCACAATTTGATTATTTCTGAAAAATTCACCCAAGGTTCTAAATCCGTATGCTTGACAACTTTAAAAAAAGAAACATTCTTGTAATTTTGAAATATGTCACAATGAAGTAGAAAATGTTATCAAACCGCAGAAATATTTTCCCATCAAATTTCCTATTAGCAAAACGCCAGACACCAATGACAATTTTATTTCTATGGTTATACTATCAGAATCTAGCTCCTTTTTACCACTCATTTTTTACCTATACTAGTCACATATTTTCGACGTCATTTTTTTTTGTTTGTTTGGAGAGTGGGAAGAGAAATTCGTATATAGCATGCGATCGTTTGCCTACGTTTTATGTCCTGGAGGAAAAACTTATTGCTTAATGACCATATGCATTTAAACATCCCTTTGAAAAAATGACAATTTTACGAACTATTCAGAAAATCGGATTCAAACACTAACTTTGAAAGATTCGTGTGGTTTTTCAAATACAAATCCCGTTCAAAACACCTAAAATATTAAAAGACTTTTGATTGCGTATGGCTTACCGGAAATGTTAACAAAACCATTTTTCTTAAACCGTTTTTTTTTTTTCCTGGATCTCCTTTTTCGAATTTTTAAAAATATCAAAAAATTATTGGCTTTACAACAGAAATAAAAGGTAAATAATATTCTGCTAAGTAATTAAAACCATCAATGTTTCATTTCTTTCCGAAATTTGAAGCATACTATATTTAGAAACATTGATTGATTAGTTTCGAAATGTATTGTGAAGCAATGAATTAATGTACGTGATTGAGCAAAGAGTAATGGTTTATCCATAAATACATTTAACCAGTCAAAACACTTTCTGAGGTAATTGTATAGCATTAAAATTGCGTAATAAATTATTCCCCGTTTGAGGTATATAATGCAATAAAATATATTTTTACCCGTGTAAGACTTATACAGTTTCTGCTTTGTTGTTTGTCTCCCATAACGTCTGCTTCTTATTTTATTTTTTTATCATTTTATTAATAAAAGTATAACTATTCATGAAAGACTTCTACGGATTTTGCTTTATTATTTCTACCGTAAAACTTGATTTTTACGTTTTTTTTTTTTCTTTTTTTGCAATAAAAATATACACGATATGTGCCCCCCATTCCCTTTCATCCTACTCTTGAGAAATGTGTGTTCCGAAATTACAAGTTATGCATCAAAAAATGATGTCTGCACGAGAGATTTATTTAAATCTCCATCCATTCATTTCTCCAAACGAGGAAATTTACCATTTCAAATAAAAATGATCACGGCTGCATGGCGCATTCGCAATTTATCGTGTGGTCTCAAAGGATAATATTCAAGGATGAAAATTTCCATCTGAGGACCTAGTTACAGTTGGATCTTGTCACCGACGTATCTCCTGCGGAAGAATATATCGTATGAAATACTAGAAAAGGATATACATAATTTCTTTTGAAGGTGTATTTTTTTTCGTTCGTATCGGAAAAATACAGAAGTACTTTTGATATAAAATCTATCGGATAAATCATGATTTAGCCATAACAATGCATCAGGTTTTCTGCATAATGTATTTGATTTGAAATGCGTCCTTTCATCCGAATTATGTGAAATTATTCATTTTCTATTATATTTCAAAATAACTTTGGGTTATTATAATCCAGAATCGAAAATTACGAGTTGTGCATAATTTAACACTAGATGAATAAGGTATTGCTCTTTATAATAAATTAACAATAATTTATACAAACTTTTTATTACTTGCCTGGGTTGGAAGTGTTGTGTTCATGCAACTCTGTCTATATATTTATGATTTATTCAACATATATTATATTATTATACGTACGAAATTGTATACAATTCTTATAATATTGATATATTTATAAAGGAAAAAGTGAAATACGTTGATTGTTAATCAGTAAAATGTTTATACAATTTGACCCCAAATTACCGAACCCCTATTTAACGAATTTTGCGATTCAACAAGTTTTTTCTTCTCTCCGATTAAAAGGAAGGCAAACAACACCTATTTAATGAATAATAAACACCGAATTAAAGAATTATTTTTACAGCTGAACATTTTTTTATTTATTTTTATTAGGAAAATCTGCATTTCTTTCTAAATGACGCATCTTTTTCGACCGGAATATATTTAAAAAAAAATACTTTTCTTCTAAACGGCATATTTTAACGAGACGAACGAATCCACTATTAGACTTTATAGGAGCAAAGATGAGTCACGTGTGTAACCTATCACGTTAGTTTTAAATAGGACAGGAAATTTCTTTCTTATTTCATCCAATGGTACCAGCATTTTTAGCAGCTGTATAAAAGATGTGCGATTTCTAACTATGGATATTTTTTTTTGTGTAGTAGCTTTTAGAATTTCGAAAAGGTAAGTGCAAAAAACTTGTATATTTTTTTGCCCTTGATATTACGTAAAAAACGAATAAAATGTTCAGTCCCGAAGAATTGTTATATCAGGATCCGACCGTATTAGAAAAATGACAGTTGTTAATTCCAAATCCTTTTAATGCCTTAAATTATATTGTAAGGATTGTGTGGCAGTTATTACTTATAAATCCCTTTTTCATTTAAAGTGTTTATAAAAAATGTCCTTGCATACTAATTGATTAATAAGACTTTCAAAGAATAATACTTTGGCATTTGTTTTATTGATTTCCAACTCAAACTAAGATTTGTGTATATAATAAAGTATACTTTTTAATAACTTTTTACACCTTTTACAATTGTGGTGGTAGTATCTATATAAACCAATAATTGCCTCCATGCGATGACGATCGTTTTGGCACCGTAGCTAGATGCTCGTTTTCGGATTGGAAGGTGCCCGATTCTAGTCCTCCTTCATTGGTGACCCTGTCCAGGCAAGAGAGCCACAGCAGTCATGACGCCATCTATCCACTGCAAATGCAACCAAGCCGTCCCACACGATAACGCAACCCACAAAGCCATCACGCACGAATGACGCAGCCGACAGAGCCGTCGCACTCAGAGACGCAATGGCTCACACGCTCGCCATGAATATGGCATCGTTCGTTCACCTATTCGATGAATCACTAGCAAGGGGGTAGTGGGGTGGTGGTGTCTCTATAAACCAGTAATAGCCTCCATGCGAGGACGATCGTTTTTGTATGGTGGTTAAGATACTCGTTTTCGGATCGGAAGGTGCCCAGTTCTAATCTTCCTTCACAATTTTCAAAATTAATGTGTAATATGAAATCGATAAATAAGTCACGTTTATATATATAAATTTTTACATCCTAATATGACATAATATTCAATATTGAATAATTATATCAATAACTAATCTTTTTTTAAAAAAATCTGTTGATTCATTTTTGCACACCAGTGTATAAAAGAATTTTCAGAAAAACTTCATTAAGAATAAACTGTTGTAAACAAAAACAAAAAAAAATTATGAGGAAAGTGTAAAGTATCCCACCTTAAATATGATTAGGGAGAAAAAAACTCAGTCCAGATGTGCACTATGCCAAGCATTTCTGTCTCAAAAACATGTAAGTATTGGCAGAACACCACCTTGGGTAATGGTGACTCTGGAAGGAAGTTTGTTGTACTCCGCGTCCTTACGGATTTTGAGTTGAAGATGTCTACGGATGAACCTCATATTTTGGTTATTCCTAGCAACATTATAACTGCCATTTATAAATCTTCTGTATCAAAGAAAAATATTGCAAATAATAGTATAATTACAAAGCTTAAATAAAAATATCAACTATTTTTTTTATTTCTAATGTGCTGTGGATTGATGTTTTACCATTGCAAACTTAATACATTCCCGGAAGCAGGTATCTCTTTTTAATGCGGCACCATATAGGTGGATGCTAATCGCCGCAGGTAAGTTTGACGCCCTGTTTCCTCCCTAGAGGGAGGCACCTAAGCTCTGACGATGCAAATGATTTAATATTAGGATTTAATTTTCCTGAGAGCATCCAAGCCAAACAAATACTCTAGAGATCTTTAAAAAGCTGTGTAATGATACGACATTGTGTGCCGGTGTCGATTTTCTGCATCATGAAAATCAACCGACTTGGCAACTAAGACTTATAGATTGTTTGCATTATTTCACTACTTATTGAATCTTATGCAAAATGAATACTGACGAAAGGGGGTTAAAAAGAGGAAGAAAGATGACAGGAAATATGATTGAACTAAAATATATGCTTGTTGCAATAAAAATTTCTAAAGCAATATAGCAATAAAATGTAATATAAAATAAGCAATATAGAGAATATTTTTAAGACCTGGAGTAAAAATCTTTAAGAAATCGGTCCATTATACCCACAGAGGTGCAAAGAAACATTTTACTCAACAGGGTAGGAAGATTTCATAGGGTATACAAGATTTCATTAAAATAATAGATACTTGAATTGTATTGATTTTTCTAAAGATATATTTTGATGATATTTGATAAATGAGAAATTTAAATGTGACAATTTAAAAAAACACTCATAAAATGTCTTTTAAGATTCATTTACTAATTAATAATGAGTGATGTGTAAATAAAAGTATATTCTCTTTTCAGTAAAATGTTGTTTTATTTCAATCATTAGTGATACCGAAGATAAATCTTCTTGTAAACACATTAGATAATGCAATAGATAAATGAATAACAGAAAAATTTCCTTCTGAAAGTGTTTCGTCAAAATAGAGGTATGGACGCTTAGTAAAAGTAATGTGAAAATGTAGATGTATTTTATTCCCATTTTTCCCCTCTCTTTATACTATTACATTTTAATTTGAGTCATTTTTTGAAGAAAACAACATGAAAATTATTTTTTATATTAACACTTTTATTTATCATTTCAGTGTCAAAACATGTTCTTTTAACCTGTCTATGATGTAGGTTTCAATGGCATTTTCTATGATTTTATTTTCTAAATATTTTCATGTCAAAAACCAAAGTGCAAAAGTTTTTGCATGTATATCCATACCTATCTAAATTATTTTTAAACTTTTCAAATTCCAAATGAAAATATTCTCAACATTGCGAGACACTTCATAAGGAAAAAAAATGTATAGCAATTTTGTGTGGCACACATTTATTAATAATACATGTAAAGAAAAATACATGGAATTTCTCTCTTAGAATACGTAATATGCACTGTGCTAAAATAAATTCCTGCGTAACCTAAAAAAATAGAATGCTTTTTTTTCACAACACTAATAGTGCCACACAGATTCAAAGGGATATTTTTATATCTGCAACTAAAAAATACGGAAAAGTTTATATTCAATTTTTTCTTCGAGAGAAAGGAATAAAACTCTAACAAGCCGATGGAAGTATATGCATTAGACTGAGAAACAGGAAAAAAGGAAAATAGCACTATATGCGCGTTGCGTAGTTTTTTTTTCCAGTTGAATTCCATGCAATAATCCTGAATGTATTGTGCGAAAGAATTTTTTTTAATATTAACTTCTGGCTAAAGTTTCTTGGAGAAAAAAAACGTGCACTTTCACTTTTTCGAAAAGAGAAATCTAAAGCTATAAGTTTCCACATTTTGAACGCAATTTAATAACATAACAAAATTTAACTCTTGAAAGGGAATTTTCTAAAGAAAAAAAAATGTTTTATTTTTTGGGATTTTAGATATTTATTTAAAAACTGCAGACACAGAAACTTCTGGGTACTTATAAATTTGAAGGCACATTTGTGTAAAAGGGCTATTAATTAACACTTAAATAAAAATTAGTCATGTGATTTCATGATGGCAATTATTTTAAAGGAAAACAAAAAGAACGAAATTACATTTACTTATGAGACATGGAAATTCTGAATCTCTTGAAGAGATACGACAAATATTTAAATGTGACACATCACTCAATAACCCAGGCATAACTAATAAAACAACAACTTTCAGGCAAAATTGAACTTTACTTATCAAGATACTCAAGACCTTCAAGAGTAATACATTCACCCCACCGCTCTTCAAATTTTTACATTTTTTTTCGTAGGAAGATTTGCCTTTCCACTCAAAATAGGCTTCTACTTCGGCAGTCACTTCTTCATTTTTACCTAACCTCTTTCCCTGTTGCATTCTTTTAAAGTCTACAAAATGTCAGTAGTCACTGGGGGCAAGAACTGGACTGTACGCTGGGTGGGAAAGTAATTAGAACCGTAATCCATTCAATTTGACCATCATTTTTATGAACTTGTGGCACGTGGCATTGTCTTGGTGAAACAGTCCTTTTTAATTTCGCATTTGCGGACGTTTTTTCTTTATTTTTTTCATTCAGTTGATCCAGAAATGCCATGTAACATTCATTATTAATTGTTTTGCCTTTCTCAAGGTAGTCAATAAACGAAATTCAAGGTGAATCCCAAAATAAGGACGCCATAAGCTTGCCAGCTGACGTTTGAGTTTTTGGTCGCTTTGGACGGCTTTCAATGGCTGCTGTCTACTTAGCTGATGATGTTTTTGATTCAGAAATGTAGTAATGGATCCATGTTTCATCCATTGTCACGCATCTATCCAAAAGTCCTGTTTATTTCACTTAAACTAGCGTTTCTCAAACTGTGTGGCGCGCCCCTCCCCAGGTGGGCGTGACAACTTACAAGGGGGCGTGAGCATATTGAAAAGTCGAAAACAAAAGATTATTTAAAAAAAAAATTATTAACTCACTAAAAGTAAACCAACAAAATACATTTTAACAGGATAAAAAAATACACATTTACACTGATATAATACATTTATAAATGTATCAGTACTGCACAATGTGTATTTTATAATTAATTTAACAATACTAAGTTAAGAACAAATTTAATAATTACCAATGACCCCATGGGTTAGTCATGCATAAAATTATGTTTACAAAAATTATAACGCTTATCTTTGATAATTTGTACAGTTTATAGTTAATCCTTTAACTACGGATAAAATTGAACGCTATTCGCTCCCCAATGAAACCTTCCACGTAAGCCAGAGATTGAGGGGAAGGTGTAGAAAAGGAATAAATGAGTAAATCATCTGAAGTAAGTAAATCCCTTGCAAACACTGTCAAGGTCCTTTTGTTCCATTACAAAGCTTTTGGAATAATTTTATGGAAAGCAATGCACAAGAAGATCGTACTTCGGAAAGACGTATATATACGTTCGCAAAAATTAATGCTTTGACTGAGCAAGACGTTTATATTCGCCAGTGGAAGCTTTAGCGGCAAAATATAGTATTATTGAATTCAATACAGTGTTATCGTATGGAGGGGAGAGGGGGGGGCGCGATGGAAATTATGATTGAATATTGGGTCGCAAATATTGAAAGTTTGAGGAGCACTGGCTACAACAGTCTCCAAACAACGCTCTGAATAGTTGATGCGTTGTTATTTTTGATTGACAGTGAGCAAACGCGACAAGCTGAACATAGTTTTATCATTGACAAATGATCATTCAAAATAGTTATTTACACTGCCTTCTGATATTTTTAAATCCTCTTCCTATCTCACACAACTTCAATTTACGATCGGTAAAAAGTATTTTTGGGACTTTTTTAATGTTTTCTGGAACAATCGCAGAATTTGGGCGACCTGAACGTTCAGCTTCGTTTGTGTCTGTGCGACAACGTTTTATGTCTGCATACTACATCTTAACTGTTGTTGGAGAGGGAGCAGAGTCCAGATAACACTTATCAAGCCATTGTTTTGCTTGAACAGTGTTTTTCTCCTTCAAAAAGCAATGTTTGATTAACACACGGAATTCTTTTTCATGTAGGGTTTCTACACAAACAAAAGCTGCTTCACTCAAACCACTGAAACTTTTGAACTAAACAAGATATCACGAAATTTTGACACATGCCATTTGAAAGTTAGTACTACTTAAGACCAGTGGATCCGAGAGATGTCATTTGCATGAAGAACAGGCTTAGGACGCCCTCGACAGACCAGTCGTCGAGAATACCGCCGCATCGTAAGAAATGCACGCGTACAGCCAATCTGATTTTCTTTAATTTATGGTGATCTTAGACTCTTCAGAGACGTAGGGTCTTGGGTAGCCTAGTGGTGAGAGCATCGAACTAAAGACCGGAAGGCCTGGGTTCGATGCCCTGACACCAAATACTCTCCGAGTACACACGGAGTACGTGCTCGTTAAATCAGTGGGTCCGAAATTCTTGTGGGCGGTCGCAGCTGAAACGACGAGTGCAGGGGACTAAGGAATATTTTCGTCCCCTCCAGTTCCATGCCTAAATTGTGGAAGTGGAGATCGGTGGTGTCGCTATCTATCGTAAGGAAGTCTAACCTGTCTCGCAGGCTCTGGTAAAATTCATTCTTTCCCTTCGTCAATTTCCCCGAGCTAAATCGTACTGCCACCTGTATGGTCTCAAGGCTAAGGCCAAATACAGGCGTACATCTGGCCCCTTACCACGATGAATTTGAATTTCATGGTCCTCGATCTGACTACGTCAGACAAGTGGCATTAGAAACAACAACAGAGACATCATGTCTTACTTAATTCTTTTTCATGCTTAATAATCATCCTAGATCAGTTTTTCTCAAACTGTGGGGGGCATGATAACCTCCCCCCCCGGGCGGGAGCATCTTGAAAAGTCAAAAACAAAAGATTATTTAAAAAGTTTTTAACTTACTGAAAGTAAACAAATACATTTTGGCATAATAAAAGATAAAATACTTATTTACACTATAATATCTGTACTGCACAATCTATTTTATAATTAACTTAACAATACTAATCTAAAGACAAGTTTAATAATTACCAGTGACCCCCATGGATTTTTACATGTATATAATTATATGCCAACATTAATACCTAACTTGATAATTTGTGTGTGTGTACAGTTTATATTTATTATTCCTTAAATACCGATTAAAAATTACGCTTCTCAATGCCACCGTTTAGCACGTAGATGTATGTAGTGTATTGGCACGAAAGGGATAAATAATAAAATCCTCTGAAATAAGTTAATCCCTTGCAAACACTTTCAAGGTCATTTCCCCAAGTCTTCTGATTAATTTTATTGATAGCAGTTCACAGAAAAGATATAATTTCATAAAGACATATATATGCGTCTGGGGGCAATTAACACACTGGCTGAGTGAAACGTTTATACATGTTGGGAGGTGACTTAAGAGGTTAAAGTCGTATTGTAGGTTTAGCGTCAAAATATAGTATCATTGAATTTAATACATCTTTTGTTTGGAGGGGGCGCGATGCAAATTATGATTGAATATTGGGTCGCAAACATTGAAAGTTTGAGAAGAACTGTCCTAGATCCTTCTGAAATTTCATACATGCATCTGTTTTTGTCGCCAAGTTTGGTGACGTTGATATTTGGTGATTAAGTTCACCTTTTAATACTGTTAGTTTATGTACTCTAAGAAAGCGTGATTGATATACTATAAAAAGAGTAATCTTCCTTGGACTACAAAGGATCTTTCCGGCCACATTACCCTATCGACAGAAAAGCGAACATTCTGAAATTTCCATGAGAATGTGGATGTGCACATAATTATTTTTTTTCTTTTAAATAATACATTATTCATAATAATATAGTTTTTATAAGCGAAGTATAGTATAAAATATATCTTTAGAGCATATCTATTAAAATGTTTCTCAAAGGTATCGCAAAAGAAAGATATTTATTCTTGCATAAATTGTAAAATAAAAACATTAAAAAAAAAGTGGAAATAGTAAAGTATTTAAATATTTTCATAGCTATCACTCACATGTACAGGAAATTGCAAATTATTATTTATTATAAGACCGACGGAAGCTGACATTATTTAGTTACACATCACGAAAATACCTCTGCATATTTTAACCATAACCAATAAACAGAAATCATTCTTGGCTAACTAATTCAATACTCCAGAGATGAGACTTAGTCTGTCCCCATCAATTTCATGTCATCTTAATAATAATTGATATTATTCCAGTGCTATAATTTATTTGTCGTGACAACGATACCTGATTGCAAAAATGTTTCTTGAATAAACATGAGCTGAAAGTCAATAGACAATGAAGCATACAAATATTGTTCGTCATCTAATATTCTAATATTATATTTATAAAAGTTTCAGAAAAAAAATACCTATGAATATTTTCTGTGGAGAAAAGAATAATAATTTAATATATATTGCTCTGCACTGTGCTTTTTCGAATAAATCATTTAATCATTTTTTTCTGAAAGAAACATTCAGTTATATAATTGTGCAACTTTTTTTCAGTAGTTATTCGAAGAACCTATTTATTTGGGAGTTTTTTGCTAAAATTGAACTGCGTTGAGTTCTTAACTTAGAATTACAGATGCATTTATTCGAATTTTTCGTTAAAAAAATTACAATAATTTTTTATTCGTTTTTTATTTAAAAAGTAGTTATTTTGAATTTGATAATGAAGAAATTGCAATCTATGTGACTGTATATTTTAAAAAAAAAACTGTTTTCAAGTATTTATTCGAAATTGAACTGAAAATATACATTACATTTTTGGAAAAACATATTTTTGTTTGATTTATTAATGAGTTAATATAGGGTTTTTTCACGTACATAAAAATTATATTCACTAGTTTAAATATTCCTCCCCGTTAATTATTTTTTTTTAATATTATTGAAATTAATGGAGTCTGATAGCACGGATGTTGGAAAGGTTTTCCACACACATCAGGAGCTTTTTTAAAAGTTATCTAGACATATGAAAATAGTGGTCACTGATACAGTTATGCGTAATATTCCTTAAACTAAAAATTACTTATGTTGTATGTATTCCAAAAATAAAGTGTGCAAGAAATGCAAAATAATAATAATAATAATTTACCGTTTCAACTTTCAGAAAGAACTATTTAAAATTGAAAAGGCTAGAAGTCAATTTTCTATTTTGAAATTTGATGGTTTTTATTTTGTCAGTCTTCAAATTCCAACAAATTTAAACTGGGTCAACGATAGCCCTGGATCTATAAAATAATTCCGAAACCATTAATAAAATGGAGAACTCTTGTTTGGAGTGTCCGATGCGATTCAGTATATGACTAAGAGAACCCAGCCTTTAAGAAAAACTCGTTTGAGACGAAAATACTTACGTAAAATCTGGCATATAACGCACAATCATACAGCTGCATTTTTTAATGCTAGGTATATTCGCCATATAACGCGCACCGACTTTCTTACCGAGAAATCTGAAATGAGAGTAAGCAGTTCTCTTACGTTTTGAAGTCATTTACTCGAGGTATACTTCTAAGACTACATCTCTTAATGTTTATAAGACAGTGTTTTTTAAACTGTGGGACGCACCCCTTAGGGGGTCGTCATAACCCTGAGACATAGCCATCCTGTGATGACCATGTCTTGCCGGTTCCGCGTAAGCTAGAGGTGTGGGATTATCAAAATGAAGAGACATAATTCTTAATACAACTTTTATTAAGAGTAACTTATAATACTTAAGTTCTAATTTGACAAATTTAATTAGAGTGAGAGTCAAGCCCAAATTAAATCACGTATTTAAGTCAGATCACGCAACTAGATCCTCTATCTCAATTATCCTAAATAATCCTGTTTATCTAATTACTTATATCTAATATTACCTTTTCCAGTTCTGGTCCCTTGACCTAGAGAATATTATCTATAAACTTTATATATGAAGATTCTTGATCCGCAAGGTAGCTAATTCTTGATCCTCAAGATTCCACACTAAGCTTTGTCACTCTATCGATCAGAATAATTCCACAATACAATCTCTGAGCCTGCTACGCTATATCTAGGTTTGCCACGCTATATCTAAGCTTACCACGATATCCTTTTATAGTATATCTCATTTACATATTATGATTGTTTATCTTCTTGGTATTGGGTTGGATAAGTTTTGCCATTAATCGTGGCCGTCAAAGAACATAGGAGTCATGTTAATCAGAAAGACGCGAGAGACGTCACAACCCTACAAGGGGAGCGCGAGCATATCGAAAAGTTGAAAACAAAAAATTATTTTAAAAAGTTATTAATTTAAACAAGCAAAATACATTCTGACAAAATATAAAATAAAATACATATTTACACTAATATAAAACACGTATCAGTACTGTGTGGACAATGTAAACTAATTTATAACAACACCTAGTTAAGAACAAATTTAATAATTATCATTGACCTCATAGGCTTGTCATATATAAAAATTATATGCAAAAATGAGAACACTTATCTTGTTCATTTGTATAGTTTTTAATTAATCCCTTAAATGCCGAATAAAAATTACGTTCCCCAATGTCACCGTTTAATACTTAGGCGAACGTATGTGGTACATTGGGGTAGGAGGCGAGGCGTAGATAAGTAATAAATAAGCAAATTTTCTTAAATAAGTAAATCCTTCGTGAACATTGTCAAGGTCCTTTTACTGCATTCCAAAGCCTTCGGAATAATTTTATAGAGCACAGTTCACAGAAAAGATCGTACTTCGGAAAGCCGTATATATATGTCTAGAGTTATGAATTCACCGGTTGAGCGAGACGTTTATATACGTCGGTGCCCCTCTCTAAAGAGGTTCAAGTCGTATTCTAGCTTTAGCGTCAAAGTATAGTATTATTGAATTTTTAATACATGGTTGTTTTATGGAGAGGGGGGGGCGTGATGAAAAACATGATTGAAAATTGGATCGCAAGTGTTGAAAGTTTGAGAAGCACTGTTATGAGATATGTCATTTCCTTCAAGTAAACATTATATTTCGATATATGTAGAAGTCTAAATACTTTTATTCTCATTTTTTTCCTTATTCTTAAGGCTATCTTTTTTATACCCAGCTAATAACGTGTACCCGTAAATTTTGTTCTTATTTTTTGTGTTGAACGTGCGCGCAGAAATTGTGCCAAATTTTACGGTAGTTCCATAGGAGGAAATTCAAGTTCGAAATTGTCCTTTGAAAAAGAGGTTTAAGCTAAGTGTTTTATCCCGCTTCTTACACTGAAATTCCAGGCAACTTCCAGGACGAATATCCTGATGCTTCCGATATTCGTAGATTCAAATTTTATTTCGAAATACAGTTCTGTGCAAAAGACAAAGAGACTGGGGAAACCGATGGATTACAACCGCATATTTTAAGCCAGGGTGTCTGCAGTGCTCGTAATCTTTACATGAGAAAGGATCACTACAAATGCGTATTTTATTTTAAAATTAGTGTTAATCCCAAAATTGAAAAAAAAAACCTAAATAAATCATTTTTAATCTTTATTTTCAATCGCCAGTGTAATAAATAATAAATGTTTCCGTAATACAGTAATATTAAGTGTAATAGTGATCAAAAATACATCATTATCTCCAACTGAAACACATACACATATTAAACCTTACGTGTAAAGTCTTTTTTCATATGTTACTGCTCTCCCAAAAAATGAATTTAAGGTATCCGACTACATTCGAAACCGGGATATTAAAAAGAGCATAAATGGATAACTTTCATGATATTTAGTCTCACTTTGATTAGAATATATGTATAAAAATGTTTTAAGGACATTTTTTGACAAAAAAAATTATTTAAAAACAATATTTCGGCAAAACATTAACTTAGAATAACCTTTTTTCAAAATGTTCTCCTTTTGTGAAAAATGTTTCTATTATAATAATATTTTGCCTGTCTATAGCTCAGATCTCTGTACAGAGGCTCAACTATGATTTTTATAAAATTCACATTATATAATAATTATCGGCGTTTTTTTTTCTTAAAATTTCTCCCTTCTGTTGCCGTAAAACATGAATAAACCCACTTCTAAGATATATATTTCAAAAATTCTAGTTGAGCCTCTGTACAGAGGTCTGAGCTATATACAGGCGAAATATTATAACAATAGAAGCATTTTTCACAAAACGAGAATATTTTGAAAATCAGTCATTCTATGTTCATTTTTTGTCAAAATAGTGTACTTAAATAATTTTTTATTGTAATACTATTCTTAAAACAATTTTATATACATTTTCTAATCTAAGTGACACTAAATATCATAAATATTATCCATTTACACGCTTTTGCAAATTCACTGTTCTGAACGTAGTCGGATACCTTAAAGTCCTAACACACACACACACACTTATGATGATTTTCAAGCTCCTATATGTATAAATGGCTTCTGTCAAGAGCCAAGTTCTGTTTTCCACATTTGTTCAAATATATTTATAAGAATTTATATGTAATTTGTATTGTAAAAATGTAAAGAATTAAAATTTCATTTGCTTTAAATTTGTTTAAATTATCCTGCTTAAGATTTTGTTTCAACCAAATGGTTTATATTGAGACCACATTGCAAGAGTTTGTTTTCCTTACAATGTTTCTATAATAATTAGATAAATTGATCGGAAATGAATATAAAAATTAGATGATGTGGTAAATCCATTGCTGTAGAATTTCAATTTATGTAGAAATACTCAGTTTTAAAATTCATACATTTTACATTTCACACTAGCTCTTCACAATGCTTCCGCTTAGAATTTAGTTTTTTTCGTAACTAATATAAAATTTTCGTGAGGATATATTTTAAAAAAAAGGAATTTTCGTAATGTTACATGAAACTAATTTATTCGCAAGAGTTTTATTTTGAAGAACATACTCCAGTTTCTATGTTGTGAATTATTTAACATGATGCAAGTTTAACTAGAAGGATTTTTTCGCATATATTTAGAATAAGAGTTTTAAGCACTTATCTTTTTTTTTTCTTAATAGGGGTTAGAAATTAAATGGGTAAAAAAAAAGAGTAGAAGAATATTTTGTTCGTCTGAAGAAATAAGAACGTGTAACAGTAAGCAAATAGTGAGCTATTAATAATCGCAATCTAATGAAAAAATAGCATGTTATGCGCTTTTGAATTTTTATTAAAAATACTTTTATAAATTATTTGAAAAGGTCTGAAACACATGCAAACCGTCAAGTATTGACTATTATTGATATCACTATTATACTTCAAAATTATTTCCAAAATGGTGTTTGTTATATTCTGTACCTAAAATGTTTTGATTTCAGAAATTATTAGACGGCTGCAACAGAATAGTCATGCTCTAAGTTCGCGACACTTGTACTTAAATAAAAATAGTACTAGAATAAATAAAAAGAAAAACAGAAAAAGTAAAGTAAAAAATAAAACTCCTTTCGTTCTGGATAAATATATTGACAAGAAAATGCTAAAATAATTATAATTTTACCGTACTTTATTTTTCATCGAAGTGATCTACAATTTCTTTTCTATCAATGTATTTCTAAATTCGCGAATAATTTCAAAAAAATTAAAAACGATGAAAAATGTATCAAGTTCCTGGTTTTTTGTGAGGCAAAAAAGCATATCAAATACAGAAAATTATGCAAACACTGATGGATGGCCGAGACTAAGTTATGGCTTATGCAAATTTTATTCCAAATCTCATTTTGAATTTTTCCATATTTCACAAAAATATCATCAAATGAAAATAGAAGAGCATATTTTTGAGTATAATGTGAAAAATATCATTCTTTATGACACAATGATGAATAAATCCAAACATTATGATGTCATTCGATAGAAAATTTCGGGGAATTCTAGTCACCTTTAATGACAAAGGAAAAGTATGTGCCAAATTGCGCAAATGGGTATATTTTCTATGTTGACCTTTTTAACCAATATGGAAAACTACAATTTGCAGTTTGCCAGGATGGTCATAAATAAAACTACATTAAAACAAGATCCAACCAAAGTTTTCTTCTCGTAAAGTAACTTTTTGACCGCATTAAATAAATTCAAATATCGAAAATTTAAATTATTGATTAAAATTAGTTCACAGTTAATTAATTTTTATTGTAAATAGAATATTTTACTCTGTTTGAAAAAAATTAACGGGCAATGATTTCTAAAAAAATATCTTTCAGACTAGTCTATGACGTCATGTTTTCAGTCAAATTAGAAAAGAGTGAGTTAAGAGATTTTTAAAGTTCGAACTTATTGAAATAAAATCTACGAGCACAACTTCAAAACTGATTAATTTACTCGAAATATGGATAAATAGGAAGTAACGTTATTCTCTCATCCACGTTGTTCGAAAATATATAAGCGGAATATACATTGGAATCCTATAAATGTGAAGCTTTGAAACTGCTCGAGTGGTCATGGTCACTCGTAGCTGGTGGTGTCGACACTACACTTTCGAAATGTAGTGCCGCTGAGTACAGAGCCATGTATCGGGACTGATTCACAATAAATCTGTCGAAAGGGCAGCTAAAGCATCGTCCTTGTCATTTCATCGTAGTTCAAACTTAAGAGTTCCTTCACTAATATCTATCTCGTTACTTTATAATGCGTCGTAAATTAATCAAACCAATCATTGAAATTATTCGAGGCTTATTGGCAATATTTGAAACTGTCTGTCATTTACAGTTACTATTTCTAAATAAAATACATTTGATTCACTGTAACTAACTCATGTGCATAAATTTAGTCTTATGATATTATACATATCAATTAAGTTATTCCAAATTCACATTAATACATTTAATTATATATAATAATGATTATTAACCTTATTAATCAGTCTTGATTATTTCCTTATTTAATTATCTCAAAGCGACTTATTGACTATAATTTGACTGATTGATTATTTATTAACGCCGCTCAACAAAAATATACGAGGACTATTGACATCATAATTTTGAGCCTCGGTTTAAGGAAGAGGATGGAAACAGAGCTAGCACTGCACTCTCTAAACTTCCACACCAAGCTTACCTGAGCACTTAGAGCTTCTCCATATTTAATATACATCATGTTTCATTAGCACCAAGATTCGAACCCACAAAAGAACAACGCAGGTCCGTGATCACCCAAATAAGGATTAATTGCTAATTTTTATATTTCATTGCTACAAATTATGAAATTGAAAAAATAAGTATTAATACATCATATTAAAGTTGAATTGTGCATATAAAGTTGAAAGCATTGAATAAAATGGATGAAGGTTGGATATGCAGAAAGCTTGAAAATATGAATTTGTTTCATTTTATTTTGGAAAGCTTTTAAATATTTTTTAGTAAATTAATTTATTTTCATTCTTTTTAATAATTTTATTTTAAGAGAACCGGCCCATCATACATATTCAAAAAATAGATTTTTCAATTTTAGTATTAGAAAATAGTGCATATTTTTCTGAATCTAAAAATGTATAACATTTATATCTTCGTCGATAAAATAGCCTTAAAATATGAAAAAAGTAATTGCTAAAGATGTGAACAAATGACCACGTCTCCTTTGATACATTTTGAAAGGTAATTTAATGTATGTAAGCTATTCATTTGTTTTTTATAAAGGAATGATGATATCCTTTTCATTTTAATGTTTAACTTTTTTGAAAAATTAATTTTAAATGACAAAAAAGGAAAAATTATTATTTCGAGATTTTCAAAGTTTTAAGGTTTCTTCAGAGAAACAATACAATAATTTTACCCCAAAACTATTTGAGCATATTTTGTTTATTGTGTTGTATATATATGTATGTAAAATACTCTGTATATTCAAAAAATACTTTTATAAAAAAAGGGTTCTTAAATGAAAATATGTTTGATAAAATTATGTTCATGTGCAGCTATAACAAACGAAAAAAAATAATTTAAAATAAATTTTGTAATTTTAGAGAATGTTGTTAGTATCATTATGAGGTATATAAATATAAACAGGAAAAAATATTAGTCAATAGTATGATATGTGAAAGCATTGCTACTTTTAGCTTTTTTATTTTTTATCCAAAGCGCAAGTTTTTGCCTTAAGATACGCTTTAAAAAAAACTATTGCACTGTATGGTTCCAAATTTTTTTTCACTCCTATACAGGAAATCTGTGCATATAGTAAACATATTTTTTTAAGTTAAGTATTACATAGTTTTTAAAAAATAGTTTTATGTATGAAAAAGGGGGAGCAAATAAAAATTTCAAAAGCTACAAAGTCTTACAATATTTTTAAAGACAATATCTTGATATTTTACTAAAAAAATAGGTTCACAATATTTTGATCATTGTTTTATATATGTGCAAAAAATATTTCACATATTTAAGAGATGCTATTTTTAAAAATTAGTACTTAAGTATGAACATATATTATGAGATCTTAAAAATTATACCCAACTTAAATTAAACAGAAAAAAAGTTTTTTCACCTTAAATATTATTTTTGTATTTCTACATAATGATTAAAATATCTTTATTAAGTTCATCAAAAAATCTAAGCTCTATTGGAATTCTTTAAAAATATATGTCCCACATAAACAAAAAATTTTAATTTTGGCATTTATTTCTTTCGAGCATATTCTAGCACCTTAAAAGGGATCATTACACTATCAACATTTTGCAATATCCAGAAAAAATTGATGATTTTTATTTCCAGGAATTCCATAAAGAATAAATTTCTGATATATTTCTCTATATATATGGCGAAATTCAAGCATTGTCAAACCTTCAGGTGAATCAAAAAAATTTAATAACTATTTTAATATGTATACTCTTCAAGTATTTTTTCTATTGACTTGGTTCCAAAATCACAACTGAAGTTTCAAACATAGATTCCCCATACTTTTTCTGAATCGTAATCATTGATTACATCATTGGCTTACTTGTCTTCAAAATCTTTTCGCGTAGGTAGCAAAAAAGATAAACCTACCCAATTACGCATCAGAGGATATATTTGAACTTGATGGAGTTTTCATTTTTACAGACATTGAAGATGTCCTTCATTTTTATTTTTCCTGAATCATTTATCAATACAATGTCAAATCACTGATCGTTGTTTTGAGGTTTTATCCCTGTTTGAAAGATAGCCATGGCAGCTGAGGGACCTTGGTCGGCAACTTGTGGTGAGGTTGTTTGAGTATATGCCGCATACCACTAAGTACTAGTTCTGTAGAGAGAGAGGCTGTGATGCTTCTTAAATCTATCAATATTGAAAGTCTTAACTTTGGGGTGCAGTGTGGAAGTTTGGAAAATGCAATGTCATCCTCAGCCTAGCAAACTGTGGTGTCATTCTCGACCGTGGTTCGAAATTACGAATTCCGACGATAATAACTCTTATGTTTCTTTTGAATGTGATGCTACTAAATAATCAACCACACTCAATCAACCATGATAAGAAGATTAGTTTTAAAGAAACGGTTTTTATAAAAGATAGTTTATTTTAAATTACATATTATTATAATATTAAATGCTAACAATTAATTGTGAATATTTTTAACTAATTTCAGAATTTAAAGATTTGTACGTAATTTCTCCTATTTTGATATATACTCAGTTTATTTTCGAGTTTAACAAACTTTAGTTTAATTATTACTCTTCAGTATGTAATTTTAAAAATCACCATTTTAGCAATTGAATAGAAGTCTAAAAAGATAGTACAGAAATTATTTTGTGTATTCCTTAGCCTAATTCTTGAAATAATTTATTTTTAAAGTTACTGAATATTCAAACCCAGGGGAAATAGTCAGCTTTGAGTCAGAATTATTCTTGTGTCCATTAACTCCTTGTAAATTTTGAACTCCTTTGAATGTGTATGAGACACTTTTAAGACTGTCTTTCAGCATTGCTGAAGAATAAAAAGAAAATCTTTGAGATTTACTTGACGACACACAAGGCAGGTCTAACATTAATGTAATATGTAATATTTTGAATTTGATACGACTTTACATATACACACAACTGCATATTTTATACTATACATTTCTGTCTGAATTAATCTCTTTTACAGTGTAAAATATGTTCTGTAATTCCTTCCCTATATTCCAAAGTCAAAAGGACATTTTTGTTTTTAAAAAAAAATCATGTTCAAAGGAAAACTTTTCTACGTATGAAATATTTCTAAGTTAAAAAAAAGGCAGAACATAATAACTGCACGCACATTTTATAATTTACGGGAATTAAGATGTAGACTGACGTATTTTTTGATTGTGAAAATATATTCCGAGTTAGATTCATACTCATTTTTAAAAAGTTGAAAACGGTGTTTAAGTGTCACAATAAGAATAATCAGGAACACGCGTAGTCCAGGATGAAATCACCAAACAAATGCTTTGTCTCTTTCTTTCTGAATAGTCATTGTACACTCATGGACAAAAAAATTAGCGCACCAAAAAATAATTGCGGGATCGTAACGAAACTTGGCATGAAGGTACATGCCGAGGAGATATGTAAACGATTAGAAATGCAGCGAGATTGCACATTACGTATAGCCAGTAGAAGGCGCTTAACGCCGTTATCCGTGGAGTATAAAACAGGTAACCAAAGTTTGTTGGAGTGTGCTGAATCAATTGCAGAAAAAGAGCTGATGTAGGCATGACATTACGCCGTTTTCGAAGACAGTATAAGCAGCTTTCGCAGTTTGAAAAGGGTAAAATCATTAGCATGATGGACGCTGGGTGGTCAGCTAGGCAAGTAGCTCGTCAATTAGGCTGCTCTGATTGTGTTGTGAGGAGGTGTTGGGACCAGTGCATCCGAGAGATGTCATTTACACGGATATAAGACTCCGGACACCCTCAACAGACCAGTCGTCGAGAAGACCACCACATTGTAAGAAATGCACGCGTACAGCCAACTGCTTCATCGGCCGCATCCAGGCACAGGTAGCACCTTCACTAGGGGCCTCTGTGTCTTCTCCAACGATACGAAGGCGCCTGGATGAAGGATATTAGGGATCGCGGCGCCCATTACGTGTGCTTTCCTTGACGCCCACCCATCGACGCCTCCGTTTGGAGTGGTGCCACGCGCGAGAAAACTGGACTGCAGTGGAATGGAACCAGGTCGTCTTTAGTGACGAATCCAGATTCAATCTCAGCAGTGATGACAATCGTGTTCGTGTGTGGAGACCCCTTGGTGAACGCCTCAATCCTGCCTTTGCTGTACAGCAACACATCGCTCCCATAGCTGGTGTGATGGAATGGGGAATCATTGACTACAATACATGGTCACTCCTAGTATTGATCCGTGGCTTCATGACAGCCCAGCGGTATGTCCATGACATCCTGCAACCATATGTGTTGTCACTCAAGCAATGGCTCCCATGAGCCATTTTTCAACAAGACAATGCTCGATATCACTCGTTAAGGGTGTCAGAAGACTGTCTTCGCATTGTTAGTGCCCTTACTTGGCCTGCCGGATCCCCAAATTTGTCTCTAATCGAGCATATCTGGGATCATTTGGGATGGCGAATTGGGCATCCCATGAGTTTGAACGAACTAAAGGCAAGGTTGCAGCAAATATGGATCGAAAATACATTATACGGAACTTTTATGCCTCAATGTCTGATCGTATCGCATCGTGCATGCGTGCTAGACGAGGTTCAACAGGCTATTAAATCCTCCGTTCTTTTGCCTTTTTCTCTGAAATAAATGATCCTTTTTCTTTGATTTTCTAATCATTTACTTATATCAAAGTAGTGATTACGTATGTAAAATTTCGTTTCATTTTGAGGACTCCTTCTTGGTGCGCTAATTTTTTGTCCATGAGTGTATATAAGTGGTTTTCTAACACAATGTCTTCAAAGTTTCCACACTAATTTGTAAATGATGAATTAAATGACTAAAATTTAAAAATCTAAAGGGACTAAATCTCAGTTTCACAAAGAATACATTCTAAATTTTGTTTATCATCCCTTATCTTTTGAAAAGATATTTGAAGCAGTGTGTTACATCTACTGTTCTTAAATATCTCCATAAAATATTTTATTCAAAATAATTGTATTTAATTCTTGTGCATCTATGGTCATCGAATAAGCTTTATGTACGGTGGCAAAACGGAGAATATAAGGGCCACCCTACAAGGCCACGGTAGCCTAGTGGTCAAGGTAATGAACTCGTTACTAGGATGTCATGAGTTCGAACCTAGTACCGCAGAAGCTCTGCCGTGTAGGGGAGCGATGCATGTTAAATCGGTCGAGAGCTCAAACATCCTCCCATTGGTATAGTGGTTAGGAGAAAGACGTGCCAGCTCAGGTGTTGTCCTTGTCACTTGATCATGGTTCTAAAGTCCGAGATCCGTTGCCAAAAAGCCCTCGAGTAACAGAATAATGCTACGTTAATATTTACTCACTTACACATATTTTTACACAATGTTTTACATCACCCTCTGCAAACTCAGGTTTTGAGCCCGAAGCTCATATACATAGTGTCTGTCAAGTTTTGGGCACCCTAGAGCCCCTGAACCCCCGCAATGAAGGAGTTGCGGGGATGTTCGTTACGCCACTAATTATGTACTAAGTTTATTCAAAATTTCTTTATAATTTCTTAATAATGGTCGCAAACTCATGTCCTACGGTGTTCCTTGGGCTCGAATCTAAGTGTTACTATAAGTCTTCTGTATACAGTGGCTGATACACATATTACTCAATCGCAGCTTCCGAAAGCGAGTTAATATACAATCAATCAATAAGTCAAAACTTTACCTTGATTCTCTCATTGCAAAATTTCGGAGGATTTTTGATTTGTGTTTATGTTGTTTATTAACGTCACACTAAGAAGTTACACAAGTTATTGACAGTGAAAATAATTTTGAATCAAGGTCAAGAAAAGAAGACACTATGTGTAAATTACTTTCTTAACTAAAGCATCACATGCCAACGTAAGGACTTCGATAGATTTAACTTTTCACTGCAGATCTTGTTTCATCAGGATCGAACATATAATTTGATGGATACTTTTACATATGAAACATCATCTGAAGGAACATTTTTTTCATTTTATCAATACATGGATTAGGCCTTATAGAATTTCATTCGATTAAATTAAATCTCTTAAAATGCAAACTCGGTTTTAAATGATTACTTTCCTAGTATCGAACACCTTAAAATTTCAGTAAAAAAGTAATTATTTTAAAAAAAACCATGACAAAATTTTAACAATTTTTCGTTTTTTTTATCACTATATATCATCTTAAAAAGCATTGGGAAATTGAAATTCGTTCAGAAAGCTCTTTGTTAAAGAAATACTACTACTGTTCTTTTGTAGGTTATAGAAAATAAAATCTATTGGAAAGAGATGACTCTAGAGTATTTTATCCACGGATGTACAAAAATAAAGGATTCGTCGACCTTCCGTACTTCTAAACCGAATCGAAATTTGTGGATCTTAAAGAATAATAAAATCAAGAGAAAAGGAGAAAAACTAAGACCTTGAAAACGAATGGCACCGAATAAATTTTCAATTTCACAGTCTGTGCTCAAAGCGAATAAAATTGGCTTTCAGAAGCATGCATAAAATCGACAGATCAATGAAAAAGATTCCAGAAAAAAATATCGGATACTTTCATAGGATGTATTTAGCAATAAATAACAAGGGACAAAGACAAAAGTAGTATGGTTCCTGAATTTCGAAAGATATGCATTCATCCTAATTATTATTGTTGATATTATTGGTAAAGAATAGAATTTGAACTCGTGCTCTGTACTAAGAATAAAGAAAAATATATTACGAGTTGACATTTTGAACCAATGCCACATAAATGTGAAAAGTGGCAATTTCTATCAATTTATCGAAACGAAAAGTTTTTGATACTAAAACAGACGTAGCTATAAATTTCTTAAGGTATCCGACTACGTTCGGAACCGTGATTTTAAAAAAGCGCATAAATGGATAATTTTCATGATATTTGGTGTCACTTAGATTAGAATACAAGTATAAAGTTGCTTTAGGGACATTTTGACAAAAAAAAAGAAATTATTTAAATAAAATATTTCAGCAAAAAATTAACTTGGAATAACCTTATTTCAAAATGTTCTCCTTTTGTGAAAAGTGCTTCTATTATAATAATATTTTGCCTGTATATAGCTCAGACCTCTATACAGAGGCTCAACTTTGATTTTTGAAAAATTCACAGTATTCTTAGAGTTACAACCCATTGAAATAATTATTGGCGTTTTTTTTCTTAAAATTTCTCCACTCTGTTGTCGTAAGGCTTGGATAAACCCACTTCTAAATTATATATTTCAAAATTCAAGTTGAGCTTCTGTACAGAGGTTTGAGCTATATACAGGCAAAATATTATAATAGAAGCATTTTTCACAAATGGAGACTATTTTGAAAATGGGTCATTCTGTGTTCATTTTTTGTCAAAATATTGTTCTTAAATAATTTTTTATTGTAATACCATTCTTAAAACAATTTTATATACTTTTTCTAATCTAAGTGACACTATATATAAATATCATAAATATTATCCATTTATACGCTTTTGCAAAACCACGGTTCCGAACGTAGTCGGATACCTTAATTACTCTCTTTCGATTTTTTAGTTGTTAACGAGATTAATGTCTTTGAAAGATATTTCTTAATTATATCTAACTCCCATTAAAAAGTTTTTGTATAATAATGGAAAGTTTAATTTACATAAAATGTAATATGTATATCAGGGGTGATGAACCAATGGCACGCGACACAATATTTTGGGGGACACGCCACTGATCCAAACGACTTGTATTTTAATTCAAAATAATTAAGTACAATATGAAGTATTACGAACAAACGCGAGTGATCGGTTGTAGTTTTCAGCGAGAATTTCTCAGTTCAAAGAAAACGCTCAAGTTTCTTATGTACCCTGATGTGACTTCATTTAAAAAACTGAACTTGTCGCAATTAGATTGTTTAGGAATTGAAAAATTTGACATGCAACTAAATGATTTGCAGTCTAGTTTAATATGGATTCAAAAATATATTGAAGCAACGAAAAAGTTGAAATTGATTGAAACAGAAAGATTAACAAGCAATACAAGTAAAAATGTTAGTATAAAATTTTGGAAACTTGGAATTCAATTTCAGACGCATTTAACTGAAAAAGCTGCATGCTATTTTATAACCCTATTTTAATCTACCATCACCTGCGAGTCATTATTTTCAGAGATGAATAATATTAAAGATTCGCTTTGAAACCGTTTGGAAGATGACTCCAATTCAACATGCGTCCTGCTAAAAGTAACATCCGAATATAAGTTATTTGTCATCTGATCAGCAACAGCAGAAACCATTCCCATGTTACTTTATATAACTTGAATTACACGTATATAACTAAAACATTTACTACTATAAAGTACGAAATGCATTTTTTTTTGTAGCAAAAAAGAGTTTTGAGTTGTTAGTATTTAGGTTTGTTATTTTCCCAATAATCACACAAGTCAAAATTTTTGACGATAAACATCTATACCTCATTAAATATTTCCTTAGAAACAAATGGCACGTTAATCCCTAAAGGTTGTGACGGGACTTTATCGCGACTTCCACTAATTGTCCTCTTGGGGTTTCTTTGGGGCCAGAATTTCAATTCTTTCCAACCAACTCAAGAAGAGAACATGTTTATGCAAATTAGGAATTATATATATTGGAATGTTAGCATTTGCGATGATCGCTAAGTGGAGAAATAATGCTAGAAGGGATCGCTAAGTGAAGCTCTGAGCGCTAAGTAAACTAAGTGAAGTCAGATAAGGTTCTAGAAGAAAAGTCTTAATTCAGTGCGTCGTCTAGTAGTGCCAGTCTAGTTGAATTATAAGGGGATCTGAGACAAGAGGAACATTGCCTTAGCCAGAGAAAGTCAGATTAAAATTTAGCTTGAGGATTTATGGACCGTAGCTGTGCGAGCAAGGAATTAGCGGTAATTAAAATTTAAAGATATAGTGGTTATTATTAGGATAGGAATTAATCTATAAAGATAGATTCAGTGTTAATTGCGCTATTTATCAGTAATACGTGTTGCATCTACTCACTCTTGATCATCATCCTCTTAGACTAGTATTGTTGTTGTATTGTATATGAACTACGATCATAATGAACTGATTTTAGTATGACAGAATTTAGTGGTTCGTCTTTCCTTCCCTCAGATATAGGTCGTGTGAATAGTGGAGAAAGGGTATCCCAATCGGCGGGGATAACACAAGGTTCGCCACCCCTGATGTATATAAAGGAAATGTTTGAACATGTTTTGCAAAGTGTTTTCGAAAGTATGTGAAACGCACTTAATTAGAGATAAACATGTGGGTTAATTGCAGTTACGTTACGGAGAATATTAGGCCCCACCCTGAAAAGTCAGGTACTGGACCCCAAGCAGGTTCTTACAAAGGGTGCCTTACTTCGGATCTTACTTGACGTCAGTCAGGCTTTGGACATCCTAGAGCAGGGATAGCAAACCAATGGCACGTGTGCCATTGATGGCACGTCACCGATTGAAATGGCTTGCATTTTAGTTCAAAATAACAAAATTTACCATCAAGTATTAGAAGTACGTGAGAAACCCCACGAAGGAAAAGTTATTGAAGAATTTATTTCCGTAATTGATTCTTCAATCAAAGAATGTTCAGCGAGATTTTCTCAGTTCAAAGAATTATAGAAAACGCTCAAATTTATTATGTACTTTGTTGTAACTTGTCCCAATTCGATTGGTTAGAAATTGAAGAATTTGACATGCAACTGATTGATTTCCAGTCTATAGTTCAATACGGTTACAAAAATTTGTTGAAACAAGGAAAAAGTTGGAATTGATTGAAACAAATAGATTAACAAGCAATATAAGTAAAAATTCCAGTAACGAAATTTTGTAAACATGAAATTGTGTGTACTCGATTCTAGATACATTTAACTGTTTGAAGAAGCTGCAACATGCTATTTTAACCATATTTTCATCTACCTATGCCTGCGAGTCATTATTTTCAGAGATAAATAACATTAAACACTCTGGCTGAGAAACCGCGTTTGGCAGATGACTCCAATTCAGCATGCATTCTGCTAAGAAAGTTACATCTTGCGATCCTAAAATATAAGTTATTTGTCATCTAAACTGCAGCTACAAAAGTCACACTAATGTTACTTTAATTTAAATTACACCTATAAAACTAAAACATTTACTATTATACAGTGCAAAAAAATGTATTTTTTCGTAGTAAATAAAGAGTTTTGAGTTGTTAGCATTTAGTTTTATTATATTTTTCCAATAATACCAAGTCAAAATTATTTGACGGCACGTCTGTACCTCATTAAACATTTCTTTAGAAAAAAATGGCATGTTGGTTCATAAAGATTCGCCACCCCTGTCCTGGAGTTTGAAAATAATGCACGCTCTAGGGCTGGATCATGAGTAAGAAAGTGTTGCTCCATACTTGTTGCAAATTTCATGCCCTCACAAATTAAATCACCTGTTAACAGCTGAACTTCATTTTCGATTTCGTTATTATCACTTTATTTATTACCACAAACTGAAAAAAATTCGATTAAATCGTCCTCTTCAAGGGACCCAAATACTCACATATTTTTGGGATTCGGGCTAATTCGCGTACCATATTATTTAAAAATCGTGTAAAAAAAGATTTGGGTGTAATTAATTTTCAGACATATGATTTTATTTAAGAAACGTGATTTATTAGCTGTATTCGTAAGAAATTCTATGAAAAACATGCTATCTCTATAAACGTATGATTTTCTGCTATTATTAAATGTAAATTTGAATAACAATGCATAAATTAGAAAAAATAAATGCGTGTTGCTGTATGAATTACTGATTTTTCACGCATTGCTAAAAGAACAGTGCGAAGTAAAATTGTTTAGTTTTTTAAAAATTTATATAAGTATAAAATATATTATAAATTTATTATATCATTTTATTTTATCGTATAAAAAAACTAGCCAAATAGGTATATTATTCATTTTTATTTATAATATATTACTTTGAATATAATAAATATATTTATTTGACGAGGTAAAGATATTATTTTCTTGTGTAATTAAGAATTTTCTTAAATTAAATATTCATTCATATATTTAAAAATATAACTGAAAATTATATAAATTTATTCATAATATAGAATATGCAAAATCGTATCGGAACTACAGAAATTATTTACGAAATAGAAATATTATTTTAAAAGGTAACGTACTAAATAAACAAAGGATTCTTCTTTTTTCTGTTGGATCTCGTGATGTAATCTTGCTTATACAATGCCAAGGAAATTTTAATATCAACTTTTCGCTGGTTTCCTCAAACTGCATATAAATGTAATGTTTTTTCGCGAAAAAAGAAACTAAAAGAGACAGAAGACGCTTCCTTTTCTGACATAGTATAACAACGCACCGAAATGGAATTTTTGAAGAAGTAGGATTTCTTTCAAGAAATTATTTTTATTTATTATTGAAATTATTTTTTTTTTCAGAATGCAATCTTAAAGGTATTTATTCAAATGCCAAGTTCCGAGAAAATTGCATAAGAAATGCATCATTTTATTAAACATTTTTAGCATGAATTTTGAAATTCAAGGCGTAGGGAAAAAAATTAAGAAAAGTTGAAACATAATATAATTAAGAGGACTTGGTACCCTTTGAACTACTTTCTTTCTTTATGTATTTAAAAATTATATTTTAGAATTTTATATAATATTTCTATTCAAAAAAAATGATACGAGATGAAATTTTTCACATACTATATACACAATTTTAAAAATTTTAATTTTTTGAAGAAAATTCGGAAAATTTTAAAATCCTACTCCTTTTGTAATATTTAACTTTTTGACCTGAATTTTTTTTTTATTATTCTTATGTATGTTATAAACAACTTTAGGGATCGATTTTATAATAACTTTATTCCTTTTTGAGAAAACAAATAAAATGTTGATATGCATGCTGAAAATCAACAAAAAAGACAATATCTCTGAGATTTTAATTTTTCTTAAAAAAAAGCATTCAGTTTACAGCAAAATGGATCCCTGATTTTGTTACATGCTTTATATGCAACACACAGGAAAGAAATGGAAGAAATTGGTAAATAGTTGTGGAAGGAGTAGCATTTTGAATGCACTAATATTTCGAAAAACACAAACTGAGAAAAACCACTTAAAAGTTTATAATTCTGAAAAAAATTATAATAAGCTTAAATAAATTAATTAAAAATACTACTTTAAAATATTAGGTATATATTTTTCTTTAAAATAAAAAATTGCATTTTCGTATTTTTTCAATCCATACATTTTTATAAATGATCAATTTTAAGAAGATACTAATTGCACAAAAAAATTCAAGAAAAATGTTAATTTTTTTTTCTCTCACGGCAGAAAGTTTAGTTTTTTTCTTCACATAATATTGAAGTATTACATTTGTATGAAAAACATATCAGGAATAAGAACTGTAATTATGAAGTTATTAATATAAAATACCTCTTAATTCAAAAATTTTACATGCAAACATTTCACAAAGAAGAAAAATTACATTATTGTATTGTCTCGGAAATATTCTGCTTTATATATTACACATTCTTTTTTATAGTTATTATTTCTCTTTATAAAATGGATTTTTTTATCATAACGCTTTTCGGGGTTTTTTCTTTCCTAAAACAGGGGCGTGGCCGAATTGCCTAATTTGTTTTCAAATGAAGTTTTATTCAATTTCTAACTTTCCGATTTGCACAAGTGATATATCAATCGAAAGATAATAATTAAATGAATAAGATTAAATAAAAATAAAAAAACGACAGGTGTTTGTCATTTTTAGGATAACAAGTCCTCTAAAAGATATCAATTTCTTAAATGAATTGTGTAGAAAGGAGAGAGTTTTTTACACTATACACTCATTCACACCAAATACGCACCACACTAAGTTAACATTGTTTATAAATACAACGAGATATGTTTTTAAAATATTTTCTTCATGCTTAGCGTATTGAGGATAAATATTTGTAAAATACACATTCATTTTTAAATTATTAATTCTATGCAATTTTTTTATTGCAAATTAGGCTGTGTGTGTTCTACTTCGTTGCCATATAATACATATATCATGTATATTAACAAAGATATGCATAAAAATTGGTAAAATGCTTTTAAAATTGTTTAAACCTTCATTTGTGAATGCGTCATATTTCAAGTGTATTTTAAGTATATTTATCTATTTTTTATTATATTGTATTTGGAAATGCTGGTTGTAAAAATTATTACATCATTGCCAAAAACTCTCTCTCGCGCTGTCTATCTGATATTCCATCGTAAATGCAACAAATATATATAGAATTTCTGAAATGTATTATTTCATTTAATAGACCAATCAGGAGACTAGTTAGGATTAGGTACGCTAAAGCATATATATATATATATGCATACCTTAGCGTACCTAACTCAGATACAGCATGACGTGATGGGAATGTAACATAAAAGAAAGAAGCATTTACTGGTGCAAAACACTTAACATTTCTGTGAAAGTCATTCTGAGGTTTACATAACTTTAAGCGACATGTATGCCTTTGTGTAATATGCCCAACAAGCAATCCTGTAGATGTGACATCATAAAGATTTTAGCCGAGGTCAAATTATTGGATCACAGAAAACTAGTATATTGTTCTAAAAGTGAAATACACAAGTAGCACACAGCGGGAGAAAATGCAAGACACGTGTAATGGATCATCCAATAAATGTGGTATGACTCTGAGGCCAATGACGTGGCCGCGGTAGCCGAGTGGTATAGGTATCGGACCGTGGCTTACCTTGTCACGAGTTCGAGTCCAGTATCACTAAAGACCCGCCGTGTAGGGCAGCGATGCACGTTAAATCTGTCGAGAGCTGAAACGTCCTCCCGTTGGTGTGGGGTGGTAGTTAGGAG
>BMAV01023020.1:0-63936 GCA_019973955.1 Trichonephila inaurata madagascariensis | reverse complement strand
GATTCTACCTCTCCCTGGTTTTCAGCCACCTCTGTTGGATTTACTTCGAGAATTATGTTTATTAGAAATTATTTAGAATTATGCTTCTCTTTTTATAATTATAAAGAATTCTTTTTATTAAATGAATTCTTACATTTGTGTAAACAAAATAATAATCCAGAATAATAACAATAATGGTAGCAAACACATTTTTTATAAATCGAGCATATTGAAAGTTTCGGAAAATATACACCCCTCTTTATTTAAATAACCTCCAATTTTCATAAAAAAACGACTAAATCAAAATGGTTCAGGTAATTAAAGTCACTTTCCTCCTTATATTATAAAAACTTTTTAATAAAATAATAACAAAGAATACTAATTGCAATTGTACCTAGGACCATGGCCCAAGGTACAAGACTAATTTCATACAAAATGTCTTCTGCAGAAAAACCCAGATGGAGAGGGGATTTATTTAAAATTTAATTTAGAACTTAGTTACAAACAAAATTATGTACTCTGGAATTCAAAGAAAAATATTTGGCTTATCTTTGTACAACAATAAAAAGATGAACTGCAAAATTTTACTTTAGACCATGTAAAACTTTTTCATTTATAACTTGCCACAGCTTTCTTTTGCAAAATTTCAAAATAAATGCCAAAGTAGGAATTGGTGTTGTCACTCATCCAACTGAGTTATAAAACTTAGAACATTATTCAAATAAAATGGAGTGGCCCTAGGTACACAGGTCTCCCTTACATTTTATTTACATAGATATGTATATATATGCATGTATTTAATAAAAATCAATGAAACAAAAATATTTACAATCACTTAATGAAGTTTAATACAAAGATACAATACAGTTTTTCAAAAAACAGACATTTGAGTTTTTGAAATTTTCCTTGCATTATCTTTTTTAGCATTAAATTGTTTAGAACAATATCTTATTTTGATTAATTTTTAAAATAAATATTCAATAATCACAAGAGTACTTTCCTATTTATCAAGTTCAATGATACTACTTCCAGAATGTATCAGTATAAATTATAATTTAATGATGCACTCTAATAAGAAAATGGTACAACTTTCCATATTCTAATAGAATATGGTAGATGAATAAAATCCTTTATAATTTTTAAGCCATATGATGCTTTGTGTACTTTTTAAACAAAAATGTTATCTTCAAAACTGCAAAGCAAACAGAATTAAGAAATCATATCTAAATAACATTATCTTCTGGTATCAACAAGAAAAGGGTAGAAAGACTTGATACGAACAAAGATATCTTACCCTCTCAGTTTAGATATAAAATTATCTCAATATGATTGTATATTCATAATGAAAGATAAAATAGGTTATTATTCTGAATTACCTTTTTTGGATTTTGTTCACATTTTTAAATTTTAAGTTGCATAATAATCCATACAATCATTTCAGCTCAAGTGTAGTATGCGATTTTTATCTAATTTTCATGGTGAGATATTGAATTCATTCTAAAATAAATAATTCCAAAAAAAGTACCTTGATGACCACTTTTAGTGGCCAAAAAAAAAAGGACTGCGTCAAATGGCCCCCTATACTACACTTTAGCTAATTCCAGATTAAGCATTCCAACTCCCAAATTGAGAGGAATGAAATTTTCGGTACTTACATATTATCACAACAACCACCATCTCTATTAATAACTTGCCAAATTCGCAACCCCAATTTCCTATGCGTCGTACACACTGAATTGGCAACCAGATGATTTGTTTCATATGTTGACAATAAGTACCAAATTTTCTTATTTTTTTGAACTCCCAAAATTCAACACCAATTTAAAGCATTAAAATTCCAAAATAATTTTCACCTTAAAATATCAATTTTCATCAGAGAATTTTTTTCCCTTTGGAATTTTTAAAATAGGAATATAGTTTACATTAATTAATGAAACTTGTAGGCAACATAAATATTAACTTGTAAGGTTTATATGTAGTTTATAAATTATTCACGTTCTTTGCACCACACAAAAAAAAAATCTCATTTGGTCAAATCATAATGGCACTTGGGTATTGGCGTCAACGCAGCCAAAATTGCGCCACGCGAGACTAGTTTTTCTTCAAATAAAACATGTAAGAATCTTTGTTGCTTTGATATCAAGGCACGATTCGCGTGGCGCAAATTTTGCTGCGGTAATGCTAATGCATAAGTATCCAAATATAACTTACATTAACTCAATTGTAATCATCAATATTTAACTAGATTGACACACTTCCTGCATTCCTTAAATGAAAAAAATATAAACAATAAGGTATAATGAATTAGTTGGATATAAATGCCATAATCTGCTTCACTTTCCAAATACAAATAACCGAAACCCATTACGGATAATTTATGGGATTAATAACTTATTTTCATAGATAAAAATATGTTTTTAAAAAGAGTTCTACACAAAAGGGCAAAAATTGCATCACTCTCTAACTGTTATATGAAGAACATCAGGAAACCAAGAAGGCTTAAAAATTTTTTGGAAGACCAATGGTGGTTAAATTTTATATTTATCTTTAAAAACATACAAATATATTTTGCAATACTTTGTTATTAATTACACTTACTTAGATACTTCTCGCCCACTGAGAATATTGGAGGCAGTGTGAGACATTTTTAGCAAAGTTTGAGAAAAATTAAGAGAAAAGCGAAAACAAAGCAACTTGTGTCCAGCAAGAGTGCAACTACTGAAGTCTCTATTATCATAAATACTTAAGATAACGTATCTTATCAGGGGAGGACGATAAGCATTTCGTAAGGAAAAGATAGAGGAGTAAGGAATCCTCATGATTAAGGCATTCATCTTTATCTGGGTTTGATTTCATAATCTAGCAATTTTGAAATATGAATACGATCTTTATCTTTTCAAGAATTGGCGCGTAAACATGCCGCCATTTTATTAACCTCAAAATAAACTCATTGAAAGTCAATCAAATAATCAAATATCCTGCGCAGACTGTCTATATATATATATATTAAGTTTTCCAATCATTATATTTTTATGAATTTAGTTCAGGTAAAATATTGAATTATTTATTTATATATGACATTAAATCCAAGAAAAAAAAGGTTTCTTTTCTTTTCTTTTTTTTAAAGGGGGGGGGACTATTTTTAGAAAAACAATCCATGGAAAATTGACACATTACATACAAATACATTTAATTTCGTTCTTATTTCCAGATTTTTCTTAAGGACTTGAGGATTTGTCAGTACAATTTAACTAAAATTATGAGAATTCTTTGAAATTTTTTATAACTTAATTTCTAAGTAAAAAAATTACCACAATTTTAGAAAAAATATCATGTTAAGTTTAAATCCTTCGAATTTAAATACAAATCGAGTTTATTAATGCAGGAATCCAAAACACCCAAGTGGCCGTAGAAACATTAAATTATTTCTATTTTATTCACTATGGTGTGTTTCTCTGGGGTTAGCCCGACTTCCCATGGAAATCACTTTATATTCCATTCTAAATCGTTTTATATTCCTTTTTGGATGTAACTGTATTTTATTCTGAGAGTCTAATTTAAATACAATTAAAAATTAAAAGTATGAAATCAAAACTATCTAAAATATAAACAATCAACTTCCCACCCTCAACGGTCCGAAGTAAAGTTATCAAAGTGGTCGGCGAGCACTGTTTTAATATACAAATATGGATGCAAAAATTATGTAAATATTATTTAATATAATGAAGAATTTAAAAAAAATTTAGTATGAAGAAGTAAAGATAAAACCATTGCTTGTGAGTGGAGGGATTTATTTTGCAATAGTTCAAACACTTTGCCATGTGACAGCGGTTCAAAAATACAATGCGACTGTTGAAAAAAAATTCAAATAATAATTTTAAATAAAGCTCTGTTTTGAAGAACTTCGTGTGTCTTACAATGAATCAGGACATCCAGATACAATGATTTTTTTAAATATATCATGTATATAGAGCAGTAATTATAACATTTAACTACATATGAAACTCCTTAAAATTCTGAAATGGACGTGCTCTCTTAAAAAAGCTGATTTTATTTATTTTTTTAAGTTAATTTGTATGTTGAAAACATCCAAACTTTTGAATTATTTTGAGAAATAAAAGCTTTTATTAATACTTAAGTTTAAAAGAGTAAAAAATTATCTTATTCAAAATTATTTCCTTTGAATTTGCTTTTTTTTTATTTTAAATAACTCACTTTGCATTGCTTTTTTGTATAGTAAAGATTAATAAAAGAACCCTATTAACAACATTTAAGTGAAACAATGCTAAGAAATTTTACTCTGTATGAATTGAAAACAAATAAGTAATTAATTCCTTAGTAATAGATCTTAATAATATGTACCACTATCTTCATGGGGGATACTAGCCTTTGTTGTTCCATATCCCACAAAACTGAACGATCTTCATGATGACTCAGCATAATAAAAATTTCACAATATTAATTTTAAGATTTCTGTTAATTTTTCATAAGAAACTAGATGAATTACCCAATTTTAAATAACTAAAATTAATGGGTTATTTCAACTGCCAAAAATAAATTTTCCATTTGCAATTTAAGTTAATATGCAGATAAAATTTCATTTATCATGGAAATATTGAATTATTTTTAACCAATTTCAATGATATATAAAAAAATATTACATCACATATGAATAAAATAATTAAAATGCACATATGTGAAACATTGAAATGTAATAATTGTTTAGTATTTATAAATTTCAAAGTACATGGTTTCTGAGTTGTTATATGTAAAATACATCTTGTGAAACATAATTTAAAAAATAATACAAACAGCTGAATTATCCTTCCAGTGAAGACTGACATTTGAAAACTTTCTTTGTGAACTATTCTCATTTTATTAACAAAAAAATTTTGTAGTAAATAAAGATTAAATGACATGCACCATATCCTTTTGATGAATTTGATATGCATCAGTCATGTAGGAGCTGGAAAGAGTTGATCATTTACTATTATATTTGAGGATGATTGCACCTTGGTTAATGATAGTAATACAATAAAAATTCTAGAACAGATTGCTAACATTAATTAATGTACTAGTGTGTATCATATTTGTATACTTAAAATTCTTTTTTTTTATTCAAAATTTAGCTTCATGAATATTAGAATCAAATGTGTGTGTGTGCATCAAAACTCTATACTGAAGAATGGGTATCACACTTCAACTAGTTATTCAAAAATTTTTTTTTAAAGAAAGGATTGTAGTCTCAGCAGCAAAAGTAGTCATGGTACTTGCATATTATCGCAACAATGCCAATGTTCAAAATAACTTGCCATGGTAACCCCGATTTTGCATGTGCCATACAATAATCATATATTCAAGTAATCAGTGTAGCAATCACCAATTTTGATTATTTAAGCTATATTATTTGCTTCCTTACTCATGATGTCACTTTTAAAGTTCACACATTCTTGAATAAAAACACAATGGGTTCAAGTGTAGTATAGGAGGCCACTTGGCGCAGTCCTTTTTTTTTACGACTAAAAGTGGTTGCCAAGGTACTTTTTTCGGAATTATTTATAATTTATTTCACAATGAATTTATGTCTCACCATGACATTCAGATAAAAATTGCCAAATCCGAAAGTGGCCTCCCCTGTACTACACTTGAACCAAAAAATGATACCACAAATAAACTTTTCAAGAAATATATTCACCTTTTAAGTTAGTTTTTTTAAATTTATACTTCATTTTGCCCATATAATAATTCATAAAGCAAATTAAAAAAAATGCAACATATGAATTGTTTTTTCCCAAGACTTCTTTTTTGAAAAGTGTACTATTTCAACTTATTTAGAAGTATCTTTATTTAAAAAAATTAAATACACATTTGTACTATTTCTTCAGTGAAGGTTCTTATATATACCAATATCAAACATTTCTAAATTTTTTATGAGCAAAAACGAGTTCATGAGAAAGCTTTTAAGAGTTTATTTTTAAAGAAGAGCCTAACATTTTTTTTTGATTTCTCAAAATTCTTTTCTCACTAAAAGAATACACACCAGTCTAAGACATTTAAATTGATACAATAATACACCAGCTTATAAAAAAAGACATATCTTATGTATAAAATTTACCATTCTAAATTTGTATGCAACTTATTTGTATACTTTTAGTCTAGAAAACTTGTATTAATAAATTATAGTTTAAAACAGGGGTGGCCAACCCAAATGACCTCACGGGCCACTTCGGAAGAACTTTACAAACCGTGGGCCGCATATAAAAATATATATCTTTATATAAGATTTGGATCCATTACAAACATTTGTTGGAGTGAAAATTTAAAACAGACTGATATATTATTATTGTTTTCATTGTTTTTCATGTATACAAACAGATAGTATAACAATAATAATGCAATGATCAAATAATGCTTAATTTATTTAATTAGTGAGATATCTGTTTCTCAACTCTTTCACTTAGTTTTTGCAAGTCAATCTCAATGCATGTGTATTTACGTATCGTAATTGATGTTGCAGATTTTCATGTTAAGTTTAAGTACGATTTATGTTTGATAAATTTCAATTTGGAAAAAAAAGAAGAGATTTGCAGTAACAGAAGCAACATGATAAAGTAATAACAGTTATGGGATTTATTTTTTACAAAAAATAAAACTCTTTAGACAAAAAATATTGCACAAAATAGTTGAATTTTGTAAAGAATCTCGTAGGCTGCAAAATTATTCAAGGCGGGCCACGGTTTGGACACCCCTGGTTTAAAAAACAGGCTTTTATGTTTAATCAAACTAAAATTAAAAAAATAATTCTTAATTTAAGAATAAAAGGATTAACGAAAAAATTAATGTCATTGGGGTCAAAGCGTGGGGTGCTCTATATCAATTGTCATAATTTCTTACTAGTTCTATTCCAAAATGCGGTTAGTGTAAAAATGTAGTACAAAGCACCCCACGCTTTTACCACAATGACATTAATTGTCTCGTTAATCATTTTATTATATAAAGAATTATTTTTTTACTTTTTAGTTCGATTAAACATAAAAGCGTATTTTTTTACTATAATTTATTTTTCATTTTTTAGTTTGATCTACAATAAAAGCATGCATCTGTAGTTTTTTTAAACTAGCATTTATTCATTGATAAATTAATCTTAAATGCATCATTTTTTAGAAACTGGAATACCCATCAGCATCCTATCAGTGCGTCAATACAGCCTGGTTTACAAAATGTAGGATCAGACAATTGAAGGAAATCCGGAACAGCTAAGTTTAAAATATTTCATGTGTGTGTGCAAAAGGTGTTCAGTAAATGATACTTTTCACTAAAAAGAGCTCAATATTATCTCTGAAACTTGCATCAGTATTAGACACAAAAGTACACTGTTTGAATCAAAGAGTTTGTGAGAAATTATTTAATCCGGTGAGACCTCTGAATCAATTCTCAGCTGTTTTGGTAAAATGAATGATGTTTAATTCCACAGATCCGACAATAGAATTAAGAAAACAGACTTTAATTATGAGTTTAGCGGTTAGAACAGTGCTTCTCAAAATTTCCATATTTGTGACCCAACTTTGAGTCATAATTTTCATCGCACCCCTCTCATACAGCAACAATGTATTGAATGCAATAATAATGAACTTCGACGCTAAAGCTATAATGCAACTTTAATATTATTAACTGCACATATTACCAATATATGTATTATATTTTGTATATGACAAGCCCATGGAAGTCACTAGCAATTACTAAACTTATTTTTAATTTAGTATTGATAAATCAATTATTAAATACTTTTTGCCACACTAATACATTTATAAGTATCTTACATCAGAGTGAATATCTATTTTATATTGGCATAAGTTTGATATACTGACTTTTTTCCAGCGTCTTCTTCGGGTGATTCTGCGTTAGATTTTGGCTACCCTGTTTTCCGGTCAGGTTCCGCGGTCTTTTAGTTTTATGGCAGATTTTCCGATCAGAGCAACAATTATTTAATATAAAAAACTTTCTACAGCAATTTTAATATTTCTATGGGATTCTGTTTAATATTCTTCTTTTCTTTTTGGATTTTCAACTGTTTGACATAGATATTTCCGTACAAAATTCACTGCCCTATATTTCCTATTATTTCTTAATATTTATAAACATTTTTTAATTATTAAAAATATTTATTTGTTAATATTTATTTAATATTATATTTGTGATATTATTTATTAAAAAGTTTATTTTTAGTTATTGATTTGGTTGAATATTCGTTCATTATTAGATAGTATTTCAATTCTTTTATTATTACCTCATTTCTTATTCCATATTATTTATTAATATTTCTTTTTAATTACTAATAACGTACTGCGTTTCATGTCGTTTAGGGGGGGGGGGGATTTTGCAACCCTATGCTTTCCTTGGCAACTAATGTTGCCAAAAAAAATTGGCAATTTTTCGAAAAAAGTGTGTATTGAACTTGTTCCTTTATATTTTATCATGTCAGAATTTATTTTGTTTTGCTTCCTTTCAATAAATTAATTATTTTAAATCTTTTATTTTGGACTTTTCGATAAGCTTGCCCCCCAAGGGGTCGTATCCCACAGTTCGAGAAACGCTGGGTTAGAACATAGTTTTTTTTTTTCATATGCATGAGTCTTTTTTTTTTATTTCCATTTCAGCAAAACTAGACAATATTGTTTATATTATGATAAGAAATTGCTGATGAAAACGTTTTCGCTTTTATAGGATTGTAACTTAATCTTTTAGTCACCAAATCTGGAAACGGTATAATGAATTAGTCGGAAATCTCGAAATCCTTATACCTGAGAATTTTGATTAGGACAATGAAACAAAATTATGAAATTATTGTATTGTCATCGGTCCTTGACAAGTGTGCAAAATTTCAAATCAATCTGACCTTTTGAAGTGGGTAAAAATTGAGTTCAATTAAAAATTATAATGCATTACAAATAAAAACATCAAAAAGATGGATACACAAATCAAAAGTGTGATCATTGGTTTCTATGAAAAAATATAATTCAAAAAAATCTCCAGGTATAATGATATATGAAGTGAATATTGTATAAAACTGCAATATGTTCCAGGGGTAGGGGAATAAAACTTGAATACAAATCTTTAGGACAAAGTTTTATTTAAAATGATAAAAATTAACAAACATATTTATACTAATGAAATGAAAAATATCTTACAATTTTAAAAAATGCAATTTTCAATTTATGAAAGTTTTGCAGGCTTTTTACAATTTTTTCTCTGCAAATATATCAACTTTTAAAATATTTCACATACATTTTATAAATATTATGTAGATAAAATGAAAATACATTAATTAAATCTTTGAAATTCTAATCCACACACACAAATACTAATATACAAAAAATTACAACATAAAGGAAATTTTGAGTAAAGTTTAATTTGTTAGCTCAGTTTTTATCACAGCATAGGACTCCAAATTGTTTACACAACCAATTTTGTTTTGTTTACTTGAATTAACGCAGGACATTTTGTTTACCTTTTTTTCTTTTCCTAAAGATGCTAGCAGATTATGACGCTTAAATACTCTAGTTCTTTTAGAAATATCACAATCAAATTCATTGGTATTGTAAAATTGATTTGAAGCTTTTCCCCCCTCTTGACAAGAAGTTTGTTCTGTGTTTTGACTTACTGAAACATCTTCATTTGACTCAAGCTTGTTGTGATTTTTAATTAATATTTTTTCAGCAGTTAATTTATCACTCTTGGTATCAGAAGATTGCATTAAACGAGCCTCTAGATTTTTAATAATTTTTGTTAAGCGAGGTTCAACTCTATTGGGTATAAAAAACACATTGTCCACAAGATTAGATGGATTATTGGCAGGCACCATTTTTCCATGTGTACGATAATGTAACTTTAGATGACTTCTCCTACTGAACTGTTTATTACACATATCACATTTGTGTGGTTTTTCTCCTGTATGGATGAGATAATGACGTTGCAAACCAAACTTATATTGGAACAATTTTTTACAGATATTACACTGATGAGGTTTAATTCCTGAATGAATAAAATAATGTTCTTTCAATCGAGTGATGGTAGTGTATCTTTTATTACAAATATCACATTTATACTTTTTTTCACCAGTATGGGTAAGCAAATGACGCAAGAGATTTGAATTTCGTCCAAATTTTCGCTTACAAACAACACAGGAGAATGGTTTTTCACCTGAATGGGTAACAAAATGTTCCCTGAGGCGACTCACATGAGTAAAATTGGCTTTGCACACAGAGCATTTTAATGGATCTTTTCCTAATAAAAGATGTCTTTGAAGATGAGCATTAAGGCTTTTTTCCTTGATGAAATGTCTACTACATTGATTGCAAGAATAAAGTTTGTCTTGAATATTCTCAAAAGTATGTGTTCGATAACTGACTTCAAAGGTATCTAAATCCTCTTCAGGACTATTCTGATTATTTGGATCATCTACATCATCAACTGGGTTGTTTAAAGCAGTCTGATCAACAGATATGCCTTTTTTTAATGGATCTATAACATTCACAGATAGATGGATATTATTACACTGACTTGGTTCTTCATCAGGTTTCTGAAGGTTCTCAATTATTTGCCCTTCGCTGGGATCCACTTCTATAGAATGTGTTTTGATATGAACAAGAAGGTAAATTCTTTTACTGAAATTACGACCACATGTCTTACAGGAATGAGGATGTTCACCAGTATGGGTTCGGTAATGACGTTTCAAATTATATTTCTTGAGGAATCTTTTGTTGCACAAGTCACATACGTACTTTTTCTCTCCGGTATGGGTCAAATAGTGCTCTCTGAGCCTTGTAGCTTCTATAAAAGAGCTATCACATTGATCACACTTATATGTCTTTTCACCAGTATGTGTTCGCAAATGACGTGTAAGATTTGACGGACGTGCAAAAGATTTATTGCACAAATCACATACAAAAGGCCTTTCTCCACTGTGACTAGTCATATGTTCCTTTAGTCTACTATGGGTAGGATATCTTGCATAACAAATACCACATACATGAGGATTATCACCAGTATGACTTCGGTAGTGACGTTTCAAATTACTTTTTTTGCGGAAAGTTCGATTACACACATCACACACATGATATCCATTTGGAAAAAAGTAATTTAACTTCTGAAGTTCTAAGTCTTTATCAGTAAATTGTTTTGCTCGACTTTTAATAACAGGCATCTTCACAGAGTGGGGATCATAAATTTCTTCAGAAATTTCAATACAATATCTTCTCTCACAATTTCTTATAGAAAAAGCCTCTTCAGAATTCTGGACACAATAAATCTCATTCAAATTTTCTGTACAATATTCTAATTCAATATTTGTTTGATTTTGTTCCTTATGCTCAGAATTAATTACATTAATAGCCGTATAGTCACATTCAGCCTTTTCTAATGAATATTCTTCAGCAGTGTCAACATTACAATTCTCATCAGTTTCAACAATACAATATTCACCTTTGTCTGAATTGGAACTAATTATACTATAATTATGTAATGAATTTAATTGATACACCATATTATCAACAGGAACGGGATCCATTTTTTGCTCCTTATTTCAAACAAAAACTAATAATCTATAATAATAGGAAAGCAACTGTAAAATACATCCACATTCAATTGAACAGGAAATTTTGGGAAATACTACACCATTCTAGATAATACTATATTTACGAATCTATAGTATTTATAAAACAAGGAACGTAAATCAATATCACTGTATTATTTAAAAACAATTTGAAGAAAATTTTATATAATTTCTCTCCCTTATCATCAATTAAGTATCTGTGTACAATGTCAGAAAAAAATTTTTTTTTAACCAATGAGCTTCTTTATCACACGATGTATCTCTTACTCTTCTTTAATATATAAAAATTACTCCTTATCGAATTCTACTTATGACAAAAAGGTCTACTTTGGATGAGCTCCGCTCCCTGCACTTACCGAATAACGAGTCAATCCTAACGAATCATTTCACTTTCACAATTCAGCATTAAACAGACAATATTATCTGCTAACATTCAAATAAATTTTGTAGTGTCCTTAAAATCATTTTAGAGAGAGAGATTTAGTTTTAACTAATCTGTAGGAGATATAGTATCACAGAGTAAAAATATATAGAAATATCTGTTATTCAACATGTTGGTTCAAGTGTAGTATAGGGGGGGCCACTTTGAATTTAGCGATTTTTCTTCGGATTTGGCGATTTTTTTCTAAATGTCATAGTGAGATATCGAATTCATTCTAAAATACATAATAAATAATTCCGAAAAAAGTACCTTGGCAACCGGATTTAGTCACCAAAATAATGGACCGTGCCCCACGGGGCCCCCCCCCCCCATACTACACTTAAACCAACATGTTCATGAGAAGTGTTATGTTATTAAAAGGGATTAGGATTAGGTAATAGATTCAATTTCATTGAAAATTGCGTGCAAAAAAATAAATAAATAAATAAAAATATGGACAAATAGGAGAGAAAGTGAAATGCTGCATTTAGGTATTGACAACAGAAAAATACTTTCTGTGTATGTGGTCACAAGGTTTTGATTATTACAGATAAAAGGAATCGCTTAATGCAAATGTGCCCTGCTGGCATTTTATAATGACAGCGAAAAACATATAATCCATGAGATATCTTGATTGCTATTAAATGTATGGTTCTTTTTTTTGAAAATTCCCAAGTTTTTGAAAGTATATTATTGAACAAAAAAATTTCTCTCACTATTGCCTTCTAATTTTTTCTGGATCTCGCCAAAATTTCTCAGCAGAGTATTAAATCAATTTTGCGATGAAATTGATGACACTTGAAACATCAACGTCAAGCGAATATTCTATTGATACTGTCAGTATAAAAACTTTCCGAACTCTTATTTTCCTGCTTCGGTTATCCCCATCCTCCACCTTATCCTTTGATAAAAAGTTATGATATGTGATTTGTTTAAACATAAAGACTTAAAAAACTCTTTAAAATTCGCGATAAGCACGTATAATTGTAACAATCCTTTTCTAAGTAAACTAGAAATTATTCAAAGCTTTTTAAAAAAATTATTGAATTACAAGTAAAAATATTTTGAACGTCAGATCTTATGGACACCATTTACATGCACAATTCAGAAAGTTCCAAAAAGAAAAAGTTGTAGAGTGTCCTAGTACCCTATCATTTTTTTAGAAAAAGTCAAGAGTAGCCCTTTCCAGTTTCAGTTTATTGTTTTCTTTCAGAATTGAACTCGTCCATTGGCTACCTCTTCAAGTCGATTTGAATTAAGAAAATAATTGGAAACATATTGTGTGAGCCAATGGCTCATGTTGGAGATGGCATCTTTCAATTAGAATTGGTGAAAGATATCCAGATTCGAAATTTCAGCATTGTGGATCATTGCAGCAAGGCACGAGAATATTTCGTCATTAGAGGAGATGAATTTCCTGTGATTTTTTGTGTTTCAGTCTTCCCAAATGGATTGTATTCCAATAATCAAGATGCAGTTTCAGTACAGTTTTTCAAACTTCTTATAGATCGTGACACTTCACCTTGTATACAAAAACACAATGTGTCCTGGACTCTGAGTATCATTGATATCCATGGTGAGGGCCATTACTACCAGTCATTTTCTAAAGATAATGTCACAGGATACCCATATAACTTAGTTGTGACTAATTTTAAGAAACGAACTGCTATATTGGAAGATGCTGAAACTCTTCTTCCTGGAGATGTCCTTACAGTGCGATGTGAATTTTTCTGTGTGTCTGAAATGTATATGACTAAAAAAACATCATTGTGTGAGAAGTGGCTTCTTACTTACAATAGAGTATGGGCTGAAGAAATCTGGAATAACATTAATGGTATTTCTTCTGTTGAAAATTTTGATGGGTATGATGATTTTTATATAACATATGCAATACGTTTAAATTTGGAATATAGTGAAGATGATACATACAGTATTGGTTCTTTATGCAGACAAATGGATTCCATAATAGGAACATTTTTAAATATATTTGTTATTTATATATCTTACATGAATTTAGCTGATTTAGATTCACAGTTAGATGCATGGGCCAAACTCATTCATACCGATAAATGTAGAGGAACTTATCTTAAATGTAACTGTATCTTTCAAACTTATATAATTATCAAAGAAAAATTGAGAAAGGAATATAATTATTATCAACTTGATGAAAATACTTTAGAATCAGGTTATCACTTTTATAAAAAATGGTTTTCTATCCCATTAGCTAAAAGGAGGAGATTATTAGTAAATATTTTGGATTTGAGAGAAAATGATTATGAATCTGAAAATGATGATTTTGAGCAATTATCTTTATTTGCAAAAGAAGAAAGATGCATTGTAGAAGAAGTAATTACAAAAAATGTGAAAGTTAATTTCAACAGCTGTGAGGATGGATGGAATTGCATTGTGGATGCAATTGTTTATTTCTTGTTGGATGAAGACAAACTTGATATTTTTGAAAATATCATGAAATATCCAGTTGGGAAGAAAATGATCAAACTTGCTGATATTAATAGCCAGATGCATCTTTTACATTACTTACATAATGGAGATATAAAAACTGATTCCATGCATGAACTCTGCAAACTTTATAAGCTGGCACACATACACAATGTTAAAGACTTGATGCTTATTTGTTCTGAAAGAATGAGGCCTTCTGTCTTACAAAGTTCTCTTGTTGATATAAAAAAACTTTTAAATCATGATGATGATAATCTGCTTAACATGGTGAAATCTTTTGAAAATTTGAATAAGAATGAGTTCTGAATGGTTTTCCTTTTTAGATATAAATTTTTCTGAATTTTTTTTATTTGGAAATATTAATTAAATCATTTGCGTTTGATTTTAAAAATTTGTGAATCTAACCTGAATCTCAGGTAAGATATTTTCAAGCTTAATCCAATGAGTATTTCGTATTATTTTCATTTAAAACCAATTTGATTTTTCTGTACTTGCATATTACCCACTGGCGTAGCTAGCCATGAATGGGCCCCTTATCAAAATCCCTTTGGGGTCCTTTTTGGGGAAAAAATTATCCCATTAATAAAAATCTTATTTGAAAATTTCAGAATATTACACATGATGGGGCCCCCATGTCATTCATATGGTTGTAGCTATGCCCCTGGTATTACTGTCATCACAGCCAAATTGGCACCACACAAATTGTGCCATTTTTTTTTTTTTTCCAAAATCTGATCAATTGGTTTTTTCCCCATATAAAACATGTTGGAATCTTTGTTGTTTTAATATCAAGGCATGATTTGCATGGCGCCAATTTTGCTGCAGTGATGCTAACATGCAAGTACCCATATTATATATCAAGATTTTTACTCATTGTAAAAATAATTATCTATTTGTAACAATATACTTATTATGATTGCTACTACATTTCTTTTTTGATACGTTGCTAAAATTTACAAATATTTACTTCTCACACCACAATAGTAAAATAATGGATACTTGTGTATTATCGCAACAATTGCCAACTCATAATAACTCACCAAGTTGGCAACCTCAATTTCCTATGGGCTGAATTGACAACCAGGGGCTTCTTTTCAAATAATGTCGCCTATAGATTACAATAATACAGAAGTACCAAATAATGAATGGAACAAATTTGATATGGGGGGTAACAGCGCTTCTTGTTGCTGGATTGGAATCCAATATGGCAACCTAGCGGTAATTTAATGTTACACAATAATTTTAAAGAATTGTTTTGAAATACATTTCAATGTATTTCAAATAAAGGATATAGGAAGAGATTGAGAATAACCTAGATATATCAATAATATGTAATAAAAAGTAACATGTAGTAATAATAGTATTATAAGCAGCATACAATAATCTTATATTATTTTATCGTAATTATCCATAATATTCATATAGTATGATATAATAACAGTTATTAGAAATAATAATCATATAATATAATTTAACAGTAATTATATAAAAGAATAATTGTCGAATTGCAAAAAAAGAAAAGTAATGTGCAAGATTACTCGTATTACATAATTATAAATAAGTAACATAAGAATAGCTATAAATAAACAACAAAAATAGTTATAAATAAATAACATAATAATTATATGTAAATAACAATAATAATTATAAATAAATAATATTATAATTACAAATAAATAACAAAATATATGTAACAATATTTATAAATAAATGTTAAAAGAAACAATTATAAATAACGAATATTATATGATTATTATACTTAATAATAATTCCTTTTTTGTATTACATTATGAATAAAGTAATTACAAAATAGTGAAAGCTTGCAATATGAAACTTGCACTGCAAGTTCCTTCAACGAATTTCATCGAATAAAGAACGTAAAAAAAAATTTTAAAAAGTAAAATAAAACAAAAATAAACCATTTATAGCGATAATTAATAGCACAACACTTATTCTTCTGAGAAAAAAATATTCCAGTACTCACTCATTTTAGAAATATCCATATTCGAAAATAGCAGAGGATTAAATGGAAGATTCAAACAATAGAAAAATTACACTGAAAATGGTTAAATTGTTACAGAAATTAGAAATTTTTATTGAAATCGTCTGAAATTAATAGGGTTACAGCAGGAAAAGACCAATAAAAGTTATTTCTAATATATGTTATCCCTATGGCAACCACATCAACAAACGATAAAAATTATTAAGCTATCCATATTGTAATGTTATCGCTCATCTTGGCAAACATAAACAACTTGGCACTATTACCCCCGATATCAAACTAGCACCTAATGAACGAAAAATACATTTTTTTAGACTCATTCAATATGTTAAAGTGCATTTTTTGTTGATCACCATATGTAATTTTACTGATTTTTTTTACTTGTATATTTTATACAATCCATGTTTTTAGGGAACTAATTTGATATTTGTACACTATATGTACTCATTTCTGGCTTGATTTTGAAATTGTGCTAAATAAACCTTTAGTATCCTGTCTAATGTTATTGCCCTAACTTGGCAAAAATTTACAGCTATTTGGCAGAAAAATTCATGGCAGACCAGTATAAATTTAGTCCAATTTCTAGTACTTGGTCTTCATAGGTTATGCAATAGCACATCACTTCATGCCTTTTTATCTGTCGCAACACTTATTACCTATTATGGAATGTATGGATATTTTTTGTATTTTTCTATTCAAGATATTTTCTTGGTTGTCTTTTATTCAATTCCATTGCATACTGACTAAAATTGAATCTTTTTAATTACATTTGCAGTTTTTTTTAAAAAAACATTTCGATCAATGCTCTAGTTTTAAAATGAATTCTACATTTTAAATCTTATTTATTTACTAGTATAACAAATGATGAAATATGAGTACAAAAATATTAATGATTAGGATTTGTTTGCATTAGATTATTTGATAATCTACATAATTAAAAAATAATTTTAAATATTTTATTTATTACAAAATTTAACAATTTTTTTCATGTTAATATTTAAATAATTCTGTAAGTTTATTGTAATATTTGGTAGATGAAGGGTAATTTGGGCATTTTATATTATTTTTGTATAAAGTTAAAAAGTATAAAATTTTTAGATTGTGTGTGGTAAAAATGCTTGATAATCTAATACATAGTCAGTTATAATCTTATGCATAGTGAGTTGTCAAGGTAGAGAAGTCTTTACAGTTGCCCTGACTTTCTTTTAGATCTCAACTAGTGCCATGAATGTTTTTCTGCCTATTTATTAGGTTACTCATAATATTTATAGCATAGGGAGTCAATATTTCAACCAAAATGAATAATTTTTTAAAGAACACAGACTGGGTTTTAAAATTTATCAAGAAGTTCTTTTTAAATATTGTCATGAATGTTATGTAAAGAATACTTAAAATCATGTAAGTAATTTATATCTGAATGTGTAATATGTTTATATTAATCTATGATGTATTTATTTTACGTTAAAATTGTAATACTCGCAAGCTACACCGTTCCTTACATTATAGTGGAGATTCCATGGGAACTTGCCGAAATATTGGGTATAGAGCCTAGTTGGCATCATTTTTGGTGACCATTTTTGGCGGATTCGCGACCCAATGGATCCCTCTGGAAGCTAGAGGAGAAATCTACTAATACTACGGTTTATGATACAAGCGGATTTTTTCGAAAGATCTGTGAGACCTATAAATAGGGAGACGCTCGCCGAGACTGAGTTTGTATTGTTTTGACTAGCGATTAGTTAGTCTTGCTTAAAGCCCCCCGCATTCACACCAAGGCGTACAAACGTCGAGTGTTAAGCGTCTAGCCAATCAAAGTCTTCCTCTCGCCCGAGAAGAAGTCTCTGATTGGCTAGACGCTTAACACTCGCCGTTTGTACGCCTTGGTGTGAATGAGCCCTTAACCGTTGAAGAGTAGCTTTGATTTGACCGTGAAGAGTCGACCAGCGATTTGTTATTACTTCGCCGTTATGTAGGATGAGCAAGTGCTTCTGAAGAATCTTTTACATACATGTATTCTAGACACTAATAGTCGTGTCTGAGCACTGTAGAAGGTGTAAAGGCCTTCTTGGATTTATTGAGCGAATTAGAGTACTTAATCCTCTTCAAGGAATGTTTTTGACGGTAAATTTCCATCGCTCCTGAAGAACTGTATTGTTCGTTGTGACTGATTTGAATAAAATCCTCGAACCCCGATCTATGTAATAATATCATGGTATGTTAGAACCAATGAACACCCATCACGATCGAAATTTCTGTTTTAAGTAAATCTGCGCTTCTCGGCAGGTTAAAGCCGCATTCACACCAAGGCAGTCAGCGTTGAGCGTCTAGCCAATCAGATTTCATCTCGGGCAAGACGAAGTCTCTGATTGGCTAGAAGCTAACTGCCTTGGTGTGAATGCGGTTTAACAACTTGCTATCCTGTCATTATCCAATGGCACATGGTCGAGTCAGTCATTGACAAAAGAAGTGGGAAGCAGAACCGGCAAAATAAAAGTCCTGAAGAGCAGTTTAATCTCAAATCTGTTTCTTAAATGTTAATATGTACTGATTTAAACATTTTACATGCTTTATAAGCAGAATTTGTTGCTTCCTAAATGAAACTTTTTTTATCATATAAATATATTTTTCTATACAAATTTTATTGACTATTCAATAAAATCATGCTATTTTGCATTTTAAAAAAAATGTTTCATTTGTCATGTGTTATTTTTCTACACCAAGAATTCACCATATTCTTCACCAAGAATAAAACCTGTGTTCACTTCAATACAGTGAAACCACTGTAAATCTGGAGAGTTGGCCATCGCCTTATGCTCCGACAGAATTTGATGAATATTTTAATACAGTCGGACCTCTACATAACGAAGTCTCTAAATCCCGAAAAATAAATTCGTTATATGGAAAATTTGTTATATAGATGTTCAATTTTCTTTATAAATAACCCAAAACAAATTTTAAACTCATAAACGCTATGTATTAAAATAAAGTAATTATTCACACCATTTTGTAAATTAATATATATATATTATACATCTTACTTATCAAAGAAAGAAAGAAAAACTGCAAGGCAAATACTTGACGCCTTTATCCACTTCCTACAGAATTACATTTTTTTTTCTTTGATGCTCTAGCTCTTGTGTTTTGACGTTTTCGAGCCTCAAGAAACGAAGTTACGAGTACGACTGATCAATGCACACTATTCAAGGACACTAGACAACTCCGCTGAGGGTGCAAGGGAATATCGAAGATGTTTCTACTGAACTGGACAATGACAGTTAAAGGTTGCATTTCTTGGATGAAACGCCCAGATTCTACTGCTTTCAGAAAGTTAGGCACCTAATAAAACCAGTTTAAGATTTATGACCACCATAAAATGTGTTAAAAGAGAGAATAACTTGAAATGCTTCAAAAATAGAGAGAACAAAAAATTGAATCACAAGAGAAAAAGTTCATTATGTAGAAAATGCACTTCGCTAAATAGAGGTTATTTTACGATGAAATGTTCTTGGTTCCATGGAAAATTCGCAATATGGAGGTTTGACTGTATTTTAGAATCTATATTGCTTGATATTAAAAATTCTCCTTTTTGGACATGCTCTAATGTTTTACTTCTTGCTATTGTTGATGCTCTAATGTTTTAAGTTGTGTGAAGTTGCCACACAAAACGCGATCAAAAACTTCCATGGAGGGAATAAAGAGTGAAGTTTTGGGGAAAAAAAAGAAAACCGGGGTGAAACAATAAACCTCATATTTTTAATTCCGTATCAAGACATTCTCACCCTTTTTTCAGAGCTGGGAAGTTTTGGGATACAGTGTTTGGAACTGCTCTGGGAGGTCCCCTTAAAAGGCTAGGAATAGAATTGTGTGCCGGGTTTTCCCCCTGATAGATTCTTTTTGAAATCTGGGGAAAAGGTTGAAAAAATTTTTTAATTTTTTTTGTTGAAATAAAGAAGCGGCGGAACATTAAAAATCTTTATAAAACCCCCTTTTCCCCGACAAAACCAAAGTTCGTTTCCCGCTCTACCAGTTGAATGTTTTGAAAGTGTGCAATTTTTTTCAGGTGGTAACGGCCCCCCCCTCCAAAGGGGAGAAGCGTCAACTGAGGGGGCGAAGAATGGATTTTTATAATAAAACCCCGGTTCCCTTAATCAAACTTGTTTTGGGAGAAACCCAAGGGTTTTTTTGTGTTTTCTTTCCCAAAACCCCTTTTTGGGGGGCGGAACAAAAATTGTTTAGCAAAGTTTAATTTAGATCAAGTTTTAAAACCTGGTCCCCTTATATTCAAACACAGGGACAGGCTAAATTAAAAAATGCGCGACATGCGGGAGGGTTTCCGATGCACCGTTTTTCTCGTAAAGAAAAGGGGGAAAATGCGCTTTTAGAGGCATTAACCTTTATTTTCCAGTCGTTAACCAGGTTTGGGAGTCGAATGCCCCTTAATTTTGGGCCCTAAATGATATTGCGGTTATAAATGTTTTGGGAAAAATATGGCAGTGTCGCCCCGGCATCGCTAAGTGGACTTCGGCCCCTTTGGGGGAATGGTTGATGTATTTTTTAAAGACCCCTTGGGAAAGACCCTTGGGTGGTCCCCCCACTGAGAATTGGACGCGGGGTTGGAGAGCCCTTTTTTAACTTTTCCCCCAAATACACGGGAATTTAGGTAAAAAATGTATAATTTTGATAAAGTTGTTCCAAAAACCCCAAATTTCAAAAGGGATAAAAAGCCATCATCCAAATTTTTTAAAGGCTTTGGCTAGGTAAAAAAAAAGCTTTTCCCTGGTTATTATGAAAGCCGTGATGAATCAAGCTCAGTAACTGGGGGTTACTGTGGAGCCCCCTGTGTAAAAAAGCCATGCTGTTCAGGAATAATAATATTCCCGGCTATGCAGTGCTGATTAAAGGCGATTAAAAAAGAACAAATTCGCGTTTTTGTTCGCTACTGAGTAGCGAGATTGGACGGAATTTTGGGGGTTGGGAGTATCATCGGGAATTTGGGGTTTTAGAATGGGGACCCCCCGGCTTTCCCCCCTTAAAATTCTTCTCCATTAATAGATTGAACAGCATGACAAAAAAAAAGAACGAATTTGGGGGGAGATTTTTAAGGATGCGATTTTAATTAAATCCAACCCAGGAGATTTTTTGGGACCCTTTAAAGTTTTTTAATATATTCCTGTATTTCCCCGGCGTTTTTTTTTCCAGGTCTGGGTTTAGGAGCGTCCATGAATTTTTTAAATTTTCCCTTTTCGGGACCCTTAAAACGTTCTTTTTTCAGTTTCCCATTTTGGGTTCGAACTTTTTTTGAAGGCTGTCGGCTTTCCGCCTTCCCGGGGTGTTTTTCCCACATGCCGGCCCCCTTTTGGGGGAATGTTTTGAGGCGATTTTTTAATAGGGGGGGTTTTCCCCTCCAAAGGTGCTTGCCCCCGGCGTAAGTGCCGCAAGTGAGTTTTCCCAACGAGATTGGGAAAAGTTCAATGTCTTTTTTAACCCCATGACTGGGGTGTTCGGAATTCAGTTTTCACCCCCTGCAGGACCCTCTTTTTGGTTGCCAAAATTTCCGAACACGATTTCTGGGGGAATTTTTATTTAATTTGGGGGATTTTTTAAAGGGGGGTTTTTTTTTAAAATTTTTGGTTTTTGAAGCTTCTATAAGAGCTTCGGGGATATTTTTCCTCCAAGTTTTAAATTTTAATTTGGAGGTCGTCAGTTTTTGGGGGGGGAAAAGCCCAAAAGCCCTTTTTAATTGATCCAAAATTTTTGTGAGCAGAGCCGGGATATAGAGAAAAAACCTTTTAGATGATCTGATTCAAGATCATCTATAACTCTAATATCATGATTGGGGGGGATTTTTTTAAAAACCCGCTAGATCAATAATAGAATCTTTTGCCCCGGTCTAGAGCTGGTTGATATTTTAGGAATGTGCGGTGCTAAAATCCTTCCGGTTTATTATTAAAAATTTTTGCGAAGAGCATAGCCAAATGCTTTTTGATCTAGCGTTACCCCACGCACGATGCGCGGCATTTAAGTCTCCCAATGATAATTTTTTTCCAAATTAAAATTTTGAAAAATCTTTGTCAGAAAATTTTATTATTTTCCGGGGTGTTTCGAGCGTACGCTGAAAAAATTGGATGGGGGGGAAATTAAAATTTAATTTCGTTGCATCCATTATACTGAAAAAGTCGGAAAATGAAACTTTGTTATGATCGTAATTATTTTGCAGTAAATAGAAATTACCCCATCTGATCGAGTACGTGGAAAATATTATTTCTGTCGTCTTTATGAAGACGAAAACCCAAATAAGTGGATCCAGCCCGGGGTTTTGTAGTTTCTTTTCTTGAACTAACAACAGATCAGGGTTCTGTTCTGTTAAAAGTCGCGGACTTCAAAAATTTTTGGGGTCAAAGGCCCGTTCGATTCCAAACAAATCGAAAAAGATTGCAAAACGTTGGAATTGAATGTTGCTGTGAGCATTGGGGCGTAATTTTCCCCCTTTTACTAATTTTTACGTACGCTTTCCCAAAAAAATTTCGCAAAGGGTTTTCGTTTAGCATCATTTAGGTTTTTTTGGGCAGGGGGAGCCGCCAAAAAAGCTTTTTTCTATAAATTTTGGCCCACTCCTGCATCTTGGGAAAAGGCCCAAAAAAAGGGGAGCCGAAAATTTTTATCATTATTATTTTTATATTTTTTCCCCCGGTTTTCCCGGAATTTGTCCCGAGACAACTTTTGGAGTAAGGTAGTTTAGGGGCTGTGTTACGGTAAATATGAGGGGATCGAAGTTGATTAGTTTTTCAAATTTTTTGACGAGGGCGTCACCTCCCGGGGAAATATTTTAAAAACCTTTTATTATAGTGTTTTTTTTTTGAAGGCTTCGGGTTATTATTTTTTATTACCACCTTTGTTTGGTGGTTTGGAGCCTTTTTTTTGGAAAACGCGGACATTTTCCCTCCAATTTGCTGCGTGCTCTCCAAACCCCAAATTTTGGTTTTTTAGGGGTCCTCAAACTGCAAAAATACAACCCTTTTTCTTTATGGGATCCTGCACATTTTTAGGCACTTCATTGGGAGATAACAGATTTGAACTGTGGAAGAATCCCCGGCAAAAGCCAACACTGGTTTTGGGCCGTCCCTTTAAATTTTACCCTACGGTTCGAAAGACAGAGTACCGAACATACCCCGAATTGTAGATTGAGTCGGGTTTTTTAGGGTCATTAATTAATTTAATGTAAACCCCGCGGCATTGGGGGCCCCTTTGGGAAATTTTTTAAACGGGAAATTTTTTGAATTTTGAAACCCTCCGACTCAATTTTTTTTTCCCCTTCGAGTTCCCGGGGGAAGAGGGAAGTCCCTCCAAAAAAAAGTTTGAGTGGTCTTTTTGATTTTTTAAAATGGAAAAAATTTGAATCGATTTGTTCATCCTTAAAAAAATGTGGCAAGCTTTTTTATATTCCTCCCCCCTTTTTAACAGTAATTCTCGGAAAACCCCCATAATTTACTTTAAGTGTAAAGGGAAACTGGGGAAACAAAAAACCCTAAAAGGGGGTTTTTCCCAAACCGGATTTTGGGTTTGGGTAAAAAAATGGCGGGGTTTTTTAAACCCCGGGGACAGCCGTAGCTGCTTACTGGTATCAAACCCCCCCCTCCCCCTCCTCAGAAGCATTAGCTAGGGTTATGGAAGGGGGGTGGGTGGGGCAAGGAGGATGCGTTAAGATGGCGGCAGGGGGAAAAAAAGAAAAGGGCACCATTAAGCTTTGTGGTCTGTTTTCTTCGGTGGCAATCTAAATCCATCCTCGTCAACAGTCGCCCTTTTCGGGTTTCCCCTTTACCAGTGATTTGGGGGGCATTAAATTGTATTGTTTCAAATATTATTTTCAGAAAAAACAGCGGATTTCTTTTCTTTGGGAAATGACCCCAGCAACTAGTCAGGGCCACCTTTGGTTTGGGGGGATACCAAAAAGCGGGACATCTAGAGAGTCCAACGGTAATTTGTTTGTTGTAAAAAAGCTTTCGAGTTTTTCCTTGGGAAATGGCTGTACTCCCCCGGGTTGATGGAATAATGGCGATTTTTTCGGGCGCCGGCTGCGTGGGGCCCCTGGGTTTAAGCGGGTCAAATATTGGGGCCCCAGCATTTTTTTAGTGATGAATTCCCCGGTCGGTCGTACCCCCGGGGTGGCCAGGGGTGATTTAGTATTTTGTACTTGGTCATTGGAAGGGGGCGGGTTCCTCTGAAAAAAGGTTTATTTTTTCCCTAATCAATAGAATTCCGGGGTCCGTTCCCGGTCCTTTTGGGGTGGGGGGCGGAAAAAAATTGTGTGCTCAATCGCACACAGTGGGTAGAAAGACAGGAACGTCAGTACAGCCAAGTGACTTCCGCCCGGGAAACCAAACCTTTTCTAAAGAACAAAAAACCCCGTCGGTTGACGCCCGGGGAAGAGGTAAGCGGGAAGGCCCGGCCCGGGAAAGAAAAAGGGAAATTTCCGATGCCGATAAGGAGAAAACGACCCCCCTTCGTGAAGGGTTTTTTTGAACTCCTTAATTTGTCTGAAAAATAGTAATAAATATATATGTTTTATTGTAAAAATTTTAAGAAAAATTTCTTTTACAAATAATATATCTAATGTTTTTAAAAAACCATTTCAAATGTTATCAATTTCAGTTTTTTAGTATATAAAATATATTTTTTTTACATATTTAAAAAAGGTTTTCTAATACATTAATGAATTTTTAAAAATTTTTCATCCCTTTTTTTGTTTGATTCATTTCAAAAAAAAAAATTAGGGGATCTATGTAGTAATAAAACGGAAATTTTTTTAAAAAATTTAAAAATTTTCAAAAATGGGGGCCTTTTTTTTTATTTTAGCATTCTTATAAATATTTAATTTTTTCCCAAATTAAATAAATTCTTATCAAATTGATTCTTCAGGGAAAATCCCCCCAAAAAAAAATTTTCTTTAAAAGTATTTATTTAAATAAAAAAATAAAGTTTTCAATTTTTTTAAAAATTAAAAAATAATATACATGCAAAATTAAGTTTAATTTTACGCAAAAATTAGAGGGGTAAAAAAACAGCCTGCACACCCCTTTTTAAAAAGCTAGAGCAAAATTTACAAAAAGAAAAAATAATATTATGAATACCAAAAATATAAGCGCCATCTATTGACATAAAAACAAACTCATGTTAACTTTAATTATAAAATCATTATCTTCAAACATTTGAAATCAGTTTCTTTAATAGAAACTTTAAGCGATATATATATAATCAGTAATAACATAAAAAACAAAAATCAACTCTCTGTTTGAATTCATTTTATCTTTAAAAATTGCTTCCGGTTGCTGGTGAATGATTGAAGAAAATCTGACCTGCTGAATCGCGCGGGACCAGATTCTTGATGGATAGAACCGGATTCGTTTGGTGTGAAGGCAGGAAGTGAATCTTGAGATTTTGTTGATTCCTGGGTAGTGAGATTAACAATTGATTGATTGATTATTAACGTCGCACTGTTTAGCTAACACGAGGGCTTTTGGCGACGGATCACGTAATTTTGAACCATGGTCAAGTGACGTGGACGACACCTGAGCTGGCAAAATAATCGTAAGCCAACTAACTGTGGGGCGCGCCCCCTAGAGGGGCGTGATAATTCTGCGAAGGGGCGCGAGCATATTGGAAAGTCGTAAACAAAAAAAAATACATTTTGACATAATAAATAAAATACACATTTACACTGATGTAATAAACTTATAAAATGTATCAGTACTGTATAATGTTTTTATAATTAATTTAACAATACTTTAAAAACAAATTTAACAACTACCAATGACCCCCATGAGCTTGTCATATTTAAAATTATACACAAAAATTAACACTTATTTTGAGGATTTGTACAGTTCATAAAAAATCCCTTAATTGTCTATAAAAAGTTACTCGATTCGCTCCCCTGTGCCACTGTTTTCCACGTAGGCACACGACGTATGTTATGAACAGAGGGGGAAGGGAGAGAAAAGGAATAAATAAGCAAATCCTCTGAAATAAGTAAATTCTTCGCAAATAGTATCAAGGTCCTTTTATTGCACTCCAAAGACTTCGGAATAATTTTATGGATAGCAATGCACAGAAAACGTCGTATTTCAGAAAAATGAATATATACGTCCGGGGCAATCAACGTTTTTGGTGAGCGAGACGTATATATACATCGGGGCACTTAATAGGTTAAAGTCGTATTGTACCTTTAGTGTGAAAGAATAGTATTATTGAATTCAATGCATTGTTATTGTAAGGAAGGGGAGCGCGATGAGAAAATTATGATTAAACTAGCTGGTATACCCGTTCTTCGAAAAATGAACTAAAAAATAAAACAACACGGTTGAAGGAAAAAAAAAGAATTTTTTAATGAGTTAATTTTAAGTAATTACAAATTAAAAAAAACTTTTCATATCTCACTGAACGGTAAAAAACCTTTGTTAAATTTTAAGTCTGTGATCTAATACCTGAAAAAAAGGACTTTTTTTATTTATAACCCCCCGTAACACTCTTGGGGTCGTTTTTTGAAAATACCTTCCTAAGCTGATCTCTGCTCAAAAACACATTGAAAAAATTTTTTGTGTAATGAATGCTTAAAATAGTGTAAAAAATTTATATCAAGTGTAATACATTAAATTTACTTTCTGTTGTATTTATTTTTATGAAAAAAGAAATATTCGCAAGAAACCCCGTTTAAAAAATATATGGGATTCAATGAAAACATAGCGAAATGTTGACAATAGAGTCAAGTTGACAAATGTTATACTTTCAAGCTCGAGCTTTTTAAAGCTTTGAAGACCCCCTTGACCCGTCATTTGACCATGGTTCAAAACGTGGTCCTTTAAAACCCTCGTGTAGCTGAACAGGGGGTTAATTTCATGACCCCAAAAAATACAGTACAGTAGTTAAAAATTTTTTTTATATTAAAATACAATATCTCCTTTCAATTAAAATTATGCGTTATAACTAACTACTAACCACAAACAATTTTTGAAAATTTGTCCAAATGATAAAGGGGAAAAGAAAGTTTATTTACTTTAATACCAGAAGCGAAAAAGTATTTATTTTAAAAAAGATAATTTCTTACTACCAAAAATTGCATAATAAAATCATAAAAAATATTCCAAATAAAGAGAAAACAATCTCCCCCTTCAAAACTTATTTTTTATTCTGAAAAAAAAAAATTAGGGTTATGCTGATTACAGAAATAAATTGCAAACCCGGCCTTGCGTAGGAAAAACAAAAGTGTTTCTTCAAAATAAAATGTAAAATATGCTGTCGTGGGTTTTTTGCGCGCATGAGAATAGCTTGCAGATGGCAGAACCCTACTTACTTGACAGATATCGTTATATTTTGGACACTTCACACAATATCTTTATAAATTATAGCCTATGCTATAAATTATAGCCGATGTGTTATTCTGATGTATAAAAGCTATATTACTGTACAGTTTCATTAAAATCCATTCTGTTGTTTTTGCGTGAAAGACGGACAAGCATCCTCACAAACTTTGGCATTTATAATATATATTAGGATATTGGGTCGCAGATATTGAAAGTTTGAGAAGCACTGTCGTACGCAATAGTAGTAAGCAAACGACAGCATATTCCTGTGTCCTAGTCGTAATCGTGACGTCACATGAATTTAGGTTGTCCCAAATATGAGTGTGTGATAAAGCCTTTATACGCCACACAAGTTTCTTTTTGCCTCCATGGCGTTATTCCCTTTTTGAAACTCAAACATACAGTGTCAAGAACACTTTTTCTTCACTCGTGTTGACAATTTTACGAGTTTAAAAAAAAACGACTATGTGTATAAATAATCAATAATATACCAATCTAAATGTTTAAGCCTGTTTTAGTCGGTTCTGAATTCTTTCTGAAGATCAACAACGAATACAAATTCACGTGTTAAAAAACGACAGAAATTTCGCTTATTCCCTATATATCAAGTTTGTAGCTTCAGTAAGAAAATATGGTCATATTGTGTTTTATTTAGTTGTAAAGACAAGCCTGAAATTATTAGCTCTATTATGTTCAGGTAAATATTTTCATGTAAATTTTAAAAAAAGGAACTTTAATTTTAGTAACTTATTTTACAGTTTTAATCTGATAAGTTTACGTGCAAAAAGCTATTCTAAAAATAAAAAATAAATGTGTTGCTGTAAAATTTTGAAATTTACGAAATATTTTAAGTATTAAAGGAAAGAGATTTATTCCTTATTTTAGAGATGTAACGATTTCAGTCATTACATAAACACAGATGTCGCTAGTGACAGTTTTTCCTGTCGGTAAAAATGGATCTTTTAAATAAACAGGAGATACAACAGGGTTTTATCGTTTTTGGGCCGGGCAAAAAAGGAAAATCCGCCCCCCCCTCTAAAGCAAAAATTAAAAATTAATATATATATATATATATATATATATATATTGTCCTAAAAATAAAAAAAAATTCAAAAATTTTGAACATTTCCCTTTTTAATTCACTGGTCCCGCTATCCCGAGTGGGCATGTATCCAAATTTCTTGGTGACTTTTTTTTTTTGTGGGGGGAGCTTTCATTTTATAAAAGTTTTCCCAAAATTTTGGGCCAAAACTTAAAGGGGTTTCCCCTTTTTTATTTTACACCACGAGGTTTCAAAATAAAAAAAATTTAAAAGAAGAAATCTCCCATTTCCGCAGGATCTTTTGATTGACCAGTTCAGACCCCGTGTCGGGTCCCCTTTTTTCCGATTAAGTCAGGGAGAGCACGAAAAGTCCTTTGCACCCCTTTTCAGGGGCTTTTTTGTCAAGGGGTTGCCTAAGGTAGGATGATGAGGACTCGTTCAGAAGGTTTGAATTCCGGAAAATTTCCCGGGAACTCAAGTCAATCTTCCCTTTCCCGGACTCTAATTACGATTTCGCAAGGAATGCCGGAAATTGAAGAACGTTATGAAAGGTTTCGAACTATCGATAAGGATATCAAAAATTTGAAAGTCTATTTGAAGCATAAAACTGGACCCCATGAAGGATATAAGTCGTCGCTGAAGAAGCAAAAAAACCGGGGAAATTTTGGGAAAGAGCTTAATTTTACCCCCCTTGTACGCCCCCGACCCCCCGATCTTTTTTCTGCCCTGGCGGGTTCTTTTTCACTGGGAAAAAATCTATTCTGGGGAAATTAAAGTAAACTTAAAATAAGCAAAGCTCAAAACGCAAAGATAATCAGGGTGACTTTGTCTTTCCTAAAAAAACTGTGCGACCTAACCTCCCATTAAAAACCCCCGAACCCGTCTTAACCAAAATAACTTTTTTAATTAGAGCAAAAACGCGGGGTTTAAAAAGATAATAAAAAGATAATGAAAATAATATTCCCCCAAAAAGCCCCCACCCTATCATGCTCAAAAATTTCTAAAAAATTTTGATCCAAACAAATTGATAAATTTCCGGGGAAAAAACTGGCAAAAACTTAGGTGAATACATTAGTTTTTTTTAACGACTTTGAGGGAGAAAAACCTAATTCACTTTTTAGATGAAAACAACGATTTTGAATATTATGTCATTCCCCGAAAGAAATTAAGCCAATAAAAAGTGGAAATAAAGGTCTCCCCAGATGTACTAATCCATCAGATATTCAATCTGATTTAGAGGAACTTGTTTCACTGTCAGCAGTTGTAACCAACTCATTTCGAAGATAACCAAAATCCATTGCCATTTTTCAAGTCACTTTCCCCAAGAAACAGTATAAATTTACCATTTTTGACCTCACCCGCTTAGGATACATGCAGATAGGTTGGGGGGTACCTCATTAGAGGTATAACTCAATGCTTTCGATGTAACAACTTTTACCATACCGCTGCGAACTGCCACTTAAAACCACGTTGCCTTAGGGGAGGAGAAGAACACCTGACGGAGTGAAAAATTTAAAAGAACGGCAGGAGAATCCCTTCTGCATTAATTGCCAGGTGTACGGGCATTCTGCCTGTTCACCAAATGTCCCAAATTCCCTCAGCCTAAAAAGGAACCCCGGTTTTCCGTAATAAAACAATGAATTCATGAAAGTCGTAACGTTTCCGAAGGTGTTTCCTTCGCTGACGCACTCCAAAGGAAAACCATCTAAAAAGATTTTCCAGCACAAATGTAGAAAATAAGGAAAGGCAAAGTCAAAACCCCCAGATTTTTTCTGGATAAAGAAATTTCTAACCCAAGTGATATCCAAAACTTAATAGACCTCTATAAAATTATCTCTAATCTCGTTAAACAGTTTCCCAAGCTTATTGAAATTCTTCCTGATCTTAAAAGCCACGTGATTATAGGCAGCAAGCTTACCTAATCTTTTAGAATCCGTATTAGACGTTAAATTTTTCAACTTCTAATTGCTTTCTTAAATTTCTATTTTAATCTTAAATTCAATATGTTAGCCAACATTACAATAGTTTAAATTCTTTTTCTTCCACCGAGTCGAGGGTGTCAAATAAGTACAACGCTCTCTTAACCAATAGTAACCCTTCTAAAGCCAGTCGCCGAAATCTTTGCCTGATCAACACCCATTGGCTCCTGCTTCATTTGCTACGCCCACCTTTCACAAAGATCGCATCACCAGGCCCAGTCGAGTGCCAGATAGGGAATGGAGGGGTCTGACCAGATCCCAGTTTCCCGATCAGTATATCAGTCATTTCCAGCAGGTCAATTTCTTCGAAAAAGATTCTACTGATGATAGGGATCACAAGCGTTTTTTTATTTAAACTTATATTAAATACACTCAAGACTAAAATAAAACATCTCCTGTGTGCCTCTCTATCTACTAAAAACTCTAATAAACCTTGTCCTCTTTAGAAAAGCTAGCAGCACCGGACATCGTGTGTGGGAAAGGAATGTCTCTTGTAACCCAACTCCTGAATGGGGAGAAAGTTACTAGTGAAAAATGGGTAAACATATCAAATTTCATGATTTTACATGTAATCCCGCTCACAAGATTCAATGCAAAACGAAACCTGACATTAAACAGTACAAAATAAGGAAATTAGATAGTTTAAATGAAATACCAATTTCAGATCCAATAATATTTCAGAAAATATATCAAATTTTTTGTAATATAAAAAAATATTTTCCAAATTTGATCCACAAATACCGCTCATAAAATTTGCCGCCCCTGGATACAAGAAATACAGTATAAAATGCTACTTATTTTTTAAGTTTTTATTAGTCATATATTTTCGATGTTTTTTTTTTATTTAAATTGGAATTCCAGTGATAGAGCTCAATGTTTCCATCACTACGGCCATAAATAAATAATTTTTGTTTCTTGCTAAAAGAACGAAGTATGTTTTATTTTTTATCTCTCTTCCTTTAGAAACTATTCTCTAGGTCAGGGGTACTAACCTTTTTTTTTCTCGCCGGGCCATATACACATGAAAGGTATTTCATGCGGGCCGCATACACGTGACAGTTATTTCATGCGGGCCGCAACAAGCCGATAATAAAAAAAAGCAGACTATAAGCTAAAAGCAACATTGATAACAAAATTGATCGATATTAAAACTCTCATTTTTGGCTTTTATTTTAATACTATATTAACTTTTCTATCGAACACACACAAAAAAAATATTTATTTTTATGAATTGTTTTTGAGTTATCGGATAATTTCTATTTTCTTTCATCTGTGACCAAGCCTCTTGCTTACATTCTACCATTAAAAAAACGATTGATATCAAAATTGATATATTTGATTGCTTAATTGATAGAATTTCCTGTTAAGTGTTTTGTACATTTTTCTCCAATAATTGAATTTCTTAGTGCAATGGGCCATGATTAGGCCTCTCAAAAAAGGCTGACGGGCAGCAGGTTGAGTATTAATGCTCTAGGTGGTAACGCCATTTAAAGTAAAAAGCTATTACAATATTAATTTAATCAAATGTACCCAAATGGAGAATAGTGAGTGTTTGTACCTTAAAAATAATCTAGCTATTGTACGTAGCGTTGGGGCAGGTACCCTTTTTTAGAAAATAGGATTTTTGGATAGGGGAAAAAGGGATTTGTGTGTGACAGGAAGAATCAGATCATTGAATCCCAGGAACAATCCTAGATCATTGAACAGGAAGAATCCGAGAAGTAATGCTATAGTAGTAAAGCGAATATGAGAGGAAAGGAATAAAACTTGATATTTCTTGATGTGCAACAAGGTTTCTATTAGTTTTTAAAGAAGCTTAAATATATCATAATTTTCTAAATAATTGACTTTTAGGATGATTACGTTAAATTTTTTATGTTTATGTGGTTTGAAATAGTATTAGTTCTATTGATTTTGAAAGAAAATTTATAAACATTTAATGCATATTTGGAATGATATTTTTTCATTATCATACAAAAAAGCTAACACACACAAAAAAAGAAAAATGTGTGTGTAAATTTATTCCAAATAAATAAATTTTTGCTATGGTGTTTTTTAAAAAAGTTTCTATAACAGAGAACAAAGGTCTTAAAAGTAATAAATTAAAAAATGCTTCAAAACAAAGTTGCAGCTAAAGCTTCTAAATTGCTTAAAAACTAAATAAATTACCATTTGTAACAGTTCATAGCATAAAATTCGATAATTTTTTCTTTTAAACATTGTAATTAGTGTGTGTGTTCATATAAAATTTTAAATTTCTTGCATTTGTATTTTCATAAAAGAAAATATTCTATGCAAATGTTTCAATATAATGTACTAATGCTTGCAATAAATCCATAATTTTCAACAATCCTAGTTAGTGTAAAAAAGTTGAAAACATTCATCTTCCTTATAAATACAAAATAACAGGAAGAATAATGCTGAGAGTAGATACTGCAAAAATTCCCACGGAGATGTAATCCCGCAGAAAATTTACATTTGAAAACACTATTGTTTTTTGAGTGAGTAGGAAATTGCAGATTATACATATTTTTTTTTGGAGGATTTCACTTATGATGTAAAATTAGATTTTTTAGCCATACATTTTGTTTAATTAATAGGTTTGTTATTTTAAAGCATTTATTTTGAAATTTTAGGAGGTGTAAATCTATTAGCCTACAAAATGAATAAAACAAGTATGACAAAGATTTTTCCCCAAAAAAGCAAATATTCAGTATATGAAACTAGTTATCCAGTTTTAAAATGTAATCTGGCGGTCTCTCAGATATAACTTCCTTCAATACTAGTCTAAAATGTTTATTGAAGATGTAAGAAATAATAACATTTTTCTCCTAGGAAAGTAGGTTGCATAAAATTTAACATTCAGGAAATTTACATAAAATTATGTTTGAGAATTTTTTTCCCCTTAAAGTTATATGTACATTCTGTTTTCTTGAGTTGTACTTATAAAACATGTTTTTTACAAAAGTTTTTTGTGTTCTTATACGTACCAAAAGATAAATCCTTGTAAAAGTATTTTTGGAAAATTTCATGAGATAAAACTACTTGGCTTCCAAATAAATATAAATTAAGGCTACAATTTCTGAGACTTATTTCTTCCCAAAGTGCAAATGAAAAAGTAACCAAGATTAGTATCTAAAGTAACTATTTCAAGTTAAAAAATCATTGATACTTTTCTCAATTTTATTATTCAGTGCTAATTTCTAAAATATTTCTCCCTTGAAAGGAATTTAATATAACGTGATGTACCAATATCTCTGACCTAATAAATATTTGAAAAAATTGGTTTATTAATAATTTGTGCAATTGGTTAAACACAAAAAAGTGGGTATTTAAAAAAGAAATCAAATTATCAATGTTTGATTAGAAAATTTGCCAACCTGTGATTTCAGTACCTGAAAATACTATTATACTAACTGGATATAGAGCAGTGGTCTCAAAATTTCAACTCACAAAAACCCCTAGAACTTGAAGGTAAGCTTCTTGAACCCTTAGAACCAGAAAAGTGTTTTAGTTGAACCCTATTTACATATATATATACTTCAAGAATATATACCAAAAAAATAATATTTAAAGTAAAGTCTAATTTAAGTTTCTTTTTAATATAGTTTACTCATTGATAATATTAATTTGATTCAAGTGTCAATGATCCATGCATTCATATTTGAAGTAAATCGTATATATACGGAAGTGCTTTTACAAATGTCCTCAAAACCAGATTCCGGCTGAAAGGACAAGCACCCCATTTAACCAACCAGTCAGCCCTTTACTATATCAGAAATGATGATAAGTTTTGTGAATGGCATTAAAATGTTTATTGCTGTGTGAGAAATCCTGTGTATTTTGCAACCTAAAATTTAACAGCTTTTCTTAGATTTTAACATCAACTCTGTGGATAATTTGTTCCTTTTCCCTCATTATAGTGGCTACGGTAGCCTAGTGGTCAAGGTATTGGATCGTAGCTTGCATGTCACGAGTTCGCCAAGTACTTACCAAAGACCAGCTAGCAGGGGTACTACGCATTAAATTGTCGAGAGCTTAAAATATCCGGGCCCATTGGTGTGGTGGTGGTAGCTAGGAGAAAGGGGGAGTTCCCAGCTCGTGGGTCTCTGCCCTGACCATAGTTCAAAAATTACGAGGACCGGCCAAAAAGCCCCTCTTTAGAAGCAAATAGTGCAACATTAATATTTGCTCATCCCACCATTATTATAGGTGTGTTGTTTCCTACTAAATGTAAAAAGGTGCATTTTCATTAGAAATAGTTTCGTTTTGCGCGACATTGTGCTGATTAATGAGTATAAAATTCTCGTGGAACCTTTATGATAAAGTAAACAACAGAATATCTCACAATCTAGTAGGAAGTATATATAAATATAAAACACATTGTAGTATTCTTTTATTATAATAAGTTTTAAAAGTGTTACAAAATAAAGTTATTATATATGAATAAAATTTTATGATAAATTAATGAATAGGCTGAGCTTTAGATACTTGTAACTGTACAAACTTCATAGAGAACATGAATCCATTTTGCACACATATTTGTTTCTTCTAGATTTTTTTTATTGACTTTTGGAACCCCAGTGTTCTGTGGAACACAGTTTGAAGACCACTGATATAGAGTAAAAAATATCGCTGAACAATTTCTAATACTTGTAGTGATTTTTAATGTATTGTCTTTCAAACAAGAGAAAATATAATCTACATTTTAATTTTAATAACTTAGTTCACATTCAATTTTGTACTTATTTTTTAGTTATGTAGTGGTCCGAAAACTTTCATGAATAATTCATAAAAGTTATTCCAATGTATTAATTACAATTATTTGCATAATGTAATCCAGTCAAATGAAAAATTTCATGTAGAAAAGAAAATTTTTATTTCAACATTATATATACACATATACAATTAACATCCACAATAATAGTACAATTAAAATGAATATTAGTTAAAACAATTATACAAATGCAATGGATGTCCATTGAATAGCCACTAACAAATATTATTTAAAAGACTAAAATAATAAATACATGTAGCCTAATAAAAAACATCAGCTAGTATCTCAATCAAACAAAATTCTTATAAAGCACAAATAAAAACACATTAAAAGAGAGTACCCTGAAAAAATAAGTCAAGAATGTATATAATCCATATTTTTGTTTGGTTTGAAATTTCCAACAAAGTAACATAACAATAAATATTTTTTACATTCAAATTAATATCTAATGTATAAAAAAAATGTTATAATTACTAACCTTTCAATTTAGTATAAAGTTGTAGAAGATAACAGTTTTCGGCTTCTCACTAGTTTTCCCAAACATACCTTTTATAAACTGTTACACTCATCTTGGTAACAGGTACATTTTCATTTGCCTCTAAACCAGATATTTACATATATTTGAGTTGTATTACTTTTTATTATACATATATATGTCAAATGCATTACCTTGCAGTATTTTTCACTCCTTTCATTTAAATATTCCCTATTTACTTGAAAATGTAAGGCAGGTTTCTGAACTTCCAAGGTGTAAGTATAAAATGGTGGAAACCAGGATAAAAGAGCAACACACATGTACAATAAAAAAGTGGAATATTATCAATTACAGCCAGCATAGCGTATAGATAATTTACATCCAAATTTAACTATAACTAGAATCAAGATTTTGGTATAACAGAAATTACCTTAGAAGATCAAATGTCTGCACATTAACATAATTAGGTTTGATGAAAATTCATGGTTCTATAAAAAGACAATTATTTATTAAATTACAGACACAATTAAGACTGTCTTTAATTCGTACTATTACTGCTTTAACTAGAAACACACGAGAGAGAATTCACGACCCTTATAGCCACACAGATAAATGCAAGGTTAATGTAAAATAAATTACTACAAAGATTAACTAATGTTCTCCTGAAAGAGAAAATATATTTGATTCTATTTTATTACTCTAAAAATTGAAATTATAAGTGATTGTCACCAAAAAATATAAAATGTGATAATGCAACAGTACTTTTTTTACATCTGAAATGTTAGACTTCTTTAATAAGTTATATATTTTTTTTCTTTAATATCACAACACAAGTCAAATATTACAAAAAAAGAGTAAAAAAATAAAACAATCAATGGTTAATGGAAACATTTTATGTATGAACTAGGTTTGAAGAGTTTTGTTAACTGTAGTTTTATTCAAAATTATTTTTATTTACATGCATTCTTTTGAACCAGTTCTGCTTTGGTGACGAAGTAAGTGTATAAACCACAACATTAATTAAACTTTTTGAGAGATAACTTACTCTACTCCTATAATGTCATTACACAGCCATATTTCACATTTTGTAGGCCTATATAATTCAGAAAGATACTAAACCAGACTTATATTTGAATACTGATCAAGTTAGTTAGATTACCCTCAAAAGAACTTAGAATAACTATAGAAATTTTATTTTCAAAGTTCATTTTTTAGAAGACCCTATATGTAAAATATTTGAATTATAAGTGTATTTGCTTTTAAAAAAAATCTTTTCTCTCTAGAAATAACAAAGACAATACATTAAAATACAGAATGTGTATTTAAATTAGTTTTCATAAACTGAAATTTTATTATGAATAACTTAGTTTTAAGACTGTTTAGTTATACCCATTTTGAAATTTCAATGATACTTAAGCTTCTCTACCACGTCAAGGTAGCAGCCACAGAGAAGTGAATACATTGAACTTCTACAAATGGGGTACCTTTGGGGAAAAACAAAATCAACTTCTGAAAAAAAATATATTAAAGTTTTGGTTTGTAAATTACTTGCAATATTTAGAACTAAACATGACTGAACTACATGACAACTACTTCTAATAGGGAAGTGGATAGCAAAATAAGATAAGAGTTTATTCAGTTAAGAAATCTTTTATTTTAAGTTGTTTCAATATTATTATATTGTACTTTCAAGATGAGCAAATGATGAAAACTATCTGAATTCATCCATACCCCTAAACAAACATGGTTTTATTTCTACAAAAAAAGATTCATTATTCTGCAAAAAGCATTACGGAATTAATTTAAACAATGTTGATGTAAAATAACCACCGTTAACTAATGAAAAACAAATTACTTTGGGATCCGCTAACCAAAGAAAAATTTTCTTTCTAAATAAAAACGGACACACTACTGACCTGAAATACAAAAATTATTTTACTATGGATTGTATCTCCTTGATAGTAGATTGCCACAAGTTTGACACACTAAATTTACTAGTTCCTGTAGAAATACATATTAAATTGCCTTCGATTATTGCAGAAGAAAAATAAATCAATCTGAATTCATCCATAAGGCCTAAGAAAATACGCGGGTTTTTTACTTAAATTATTCATTAATATTTTGTAAAGCACATGAAATTAGTTTTTAAAAACAATGCTGATGTTCATTAATAATCGTTAAATAATGAAAATTACTTTACATCTAAATTAAAAGGAAATATGCTTTGCAAAAATATTATGCGACTGACACATCGTGCTATGTAAACTGGAAAACAATTTTCAAATTTTTCCTTTTGGTACGAGGAAATTTTCCTCACGATGTCAGCGCCCCCTGGTGATTTCTGCTGGTTTTTAACATTAGGATTCTTCCTGTACCTATGGGCTTTTAGCTATTGTCGCTTGTCGCGCCTCCTACAACTCATCAGATCTACGAGTTTCCTCATACCGAGCGGACGTACTGCCTCAGTCGTCCCGTCGTAGAATGTGTTTCTTGCATTTAAGTGCCTCTTTGTCTAATTTTACTTACTTTAAATTCATCGTTAATTTGTTATTGTTGTTTACCTATGTTAATCATAATAAATATTTGTTTGTTATGGATTTTAAAGTTTTATTTCTCTCTCGTGAGTATTATCGACTTTAATTTTATTGTCGACATCCCGCCACATTTAGGCCTACCGCCCCCTATTTTCAGTGAGAAAAATAAAAGTATCGACGTATTAGAATGTTCTGTTGGAGGCATTAAAAAACGTCTTTTGTATAATGTATGATACAAACGAAAAAAGTATGCCAGGAATCATCTTAATGAAACGTAATACAGAAAGATATTTATAATGCATAATCATACCACTTTTTAAATAAACTTTTGTTTTATAAATACATTAGTCTCCCTTTACACTTTGATTATCGGCACCCTACTCTCCAAACTTCCAAAGGAATATATTAGAAAAGGGGATGTTTTCATGACGTCCCCTGAGTATTTTAACAAGAGTGACCTTATCAAACTTTCACAGCTGAGGTTAACGTAATACAGATTTGCGGGTTATGATGCTACTTTTATCTTGTTTTGAAAAAATACAGGAGAAAAGTATCAGTCACACGCTAAAGAGCTGCGCTTACTTTTAATATTATGTTATTACTATATTATTGGCAAGATATGTACGTTTGACTGCAATATTAGCATTAGAGAAATTTCTTTGACTTAATCTGTTTTATTCTAATTATATGGAACTTAGATAGAATACATTATTTTCAAATTTTCTATCTTTAAAATAATGAGGAGAGCATAATTAAATTTAAAAGAACATTGTATTTTAAATCTGTATTGAAACATCGTGGTATATTGTATCTTATTTTTCAAAAAGTAAAACTCAAAAAAGAATGAAATATTTTTCCCGACTTCGTATAAAATTAGGATTAAGATCATTTATTAATATGAAGGAGATAAATCAGTTTATCTTGTGTTTCATTGAATACTTTTTTCGTTAAATTTTATCTGCTCTTAAAAGTGAAACAATTTAACTTTTATTTACTCTCAAGTTATTATGGATTGTTTCATAACAGCTAGTTTATAAAATCTTTTTTTAAAATGCAAGTGTGAATATTTTTCAGAAATTTCAAACAGGCAACCCTTGCTATTATGCAAAATGTCTTTTCGTAAAAGTGAATGAACAATTAACAGAGGAATGAATGAGGAACAGAGGAATTAACAATTAAACAAACGATTGATTGTGGCGTACACAAGGGAAAGGGGATGGGTCTTGCGGACTAAACTGTCTTCCCGAACTACAGATTTTTAATTTTTAGCAAAATGATTACGCGCGCCTTGGCGTGCCCCCTCCCTCCCCAACTGTTTCAATTTTAGTTGCAGACTCTGTGTGTGTTTCGTATGACTAAAACAATTTTATATGGTTTCTAATAATTTTCTGAGATAAAACTTTTAACTCTTCTCTTATGTCTGTCATACATATAGTTCTTATGTACATTCAATGTTCGTATTTCAGTTTCTCCAAACATTCTATAAGAAAACAAATCAGATAATTTTTCATAAACTCATACCTAAATTGAGCTTTTTAAATTTAAATTATTTCAGTAACAAATTATAAATTCATTCCAACATGTGTATTCAATAGAAACCTTTTTTGACTGGAATATATTGAAATGAGCTAGTATTCATTAGCGCACGGAGCGACAGCTAGTGTCGAAAAGCTGCATAACGGGTGCTGTAAGTTTCCAGGCGAATTGTCGATTATCGCACTTCTTATCAACACTACTAAGCATCCATAAATCCGAACAAAAATTGTAGTTTTATAGTAATTGGATAAAAAATTTATGAAAAACTTTGCGATGAAAATCTTTCCAAAATTTTATGGAGTGCAACTGGAAAGTTCCGGAATATTAAATCAGCATGTGCTATGTGCCCGATAGGAATGGAATTGTATTTTTCATCCAGCCAAGATGTGGTTTTAGTTTTGAAGGATTTTAGCCAGTGACAATTTCTTTTTATTTCTTAATCTTTATATTCAATTTTTCAATAGCACTATCATTACCAGTTTTGAAAACATTTCTTGAAAATGCTTTAAAATGTTTGCAGATTCCTAATTATAAATTACTATAAACTTTCTGAAGAATCAAATGTTAGAAATAATAACAATTATCGAGAAATTTTTAATAGAGGACATTAATGAACTCAGACAAAACTTTTATAATTTATATTGTTGGTAATATTTTTAAGCTAATTAAAAGTATAATCATCATATATTTTTGCTATTCATACAAGGAAGTGAAATTTATAGAATCATCAAAACCTGGATTATTCATCAATGCTTTTCATAATTATTCGACATAAAAAGTTAGAAAAAGATGCATGCTTAACTTTAATATTTTTATACATGTAATCAATATAGTAATTTTCATCTTAGGGTTCTATACATATATATTGATAGCTTTCAAAATAATACAGTACACGAATTAATAGGTATCATATTAATATATTTATATAACGATAGATTCATTATATGCATGTTAGGCATTTTTTACTAAATAAAGAAGATAATTTCTATAATGGGTATTTAACATTTCTCGTCTCAATTTAAACTTCTAATGATCCTACTTTTGGTCAAACACAAATTATTATTTTTATATTAGTACTTTTATTTATTTAAAAAAAAACTTTTAGCTTATTATGGCAAGTGCATATATATATATATATATATTATTTCTATATCTGTGTCAACAATTAAAGCCTTCACTTTATTTTACAGAGATGATCGCAGATAAAAGAGAGTAAATGAAATATTATTGTGTGTCATAGGATTGTAGACATCAAAATAAAGAAATGAAATAAAAATATCAGACCTATTTCACTACTAATTACTGCATTTACTAATTATTTTCATAATTTTTATGATTAAAAACAGTTTTTGTCAACTAAGACCTATCTTATCGAGTATAACAATTCTAAAAAAGAGAGAATTTATATGTACGTTGCTGTAAAATCAAGGAACTTTTTTCTTATGTTACAAGCAAAGGGCGCTGCATTTCAGACATTATTTCATTAAATACAAAAAATCGCACTTTGTTTTAAACATGGCTCTAATACCTGAAAGTTACAATATAACGACTTCAGCGCTTGATAAAGCATTATTAACGTTAAGCAGTTTTAGTGCGATCGCTGCGCCGTACGTATGTTCCTTTTTTCCATAGCATTTATGAAGTTTCTAATACAGGAGCACAACCTCGGCGGCTTCCAGAAAAGGGTTCAAATTGAATGTATTACTACATTATTATTTTCCCCTAATAGTTGCCGGTAGATTTGCTAAGATTATTCTTATTAACGGAAAAACTGCTGGCTGTTTTTTGAAACAGTTCACAATGTACTAAAAATTATAATATACAATCTTAACAACTTATCTCTTATTTTACATACTAAAGAACGAGCCACTTCTTAAACACCACTTTAAAAGTAAAACTAAAATAGTAAGATATAAATAAAAAAATTTTTTCTATGCTTGTTGTACCCCCCTTCGGCAGTACATATACTAAAAAATTTGGGAAAGATACAGAGAAGAACATGGCCCCTGCGCAAGGATGAAAGCAAAATTGGGGCCCCCATTTTTTTTTTTCCCTATTTTCATGGGAAAGCTTTCGAACAGAATTGGTTGGGCCGCATTGCTCATTTGTTACCATGCAGTAGTTTTCTGAGCCCAATTTTTTTTTCACCCAAGATTTAACATTTTGTAATTCAGGCAATTTTAACAATGAATCCAAGTAATCCCTTTCAATTTTTAAATTACAGTTTAAGCTTTATTTTATCCAGGTAAGTATTTAATTTTGAAATTAAAAGTGTTTTAAAATCATTCGAACTCAAATGAGTGGAGATAAGGGATTGACAGAACCTATGTTCAATTTTCAGCTTTTGTCCATTGCTTCTTTGCACATGATCTCTTGATATATACCATCTATGAGTAGATATAATTTTAAAGAAAATAAACCGCTTTATTTTAAAACAAATTAGTAAAAATAATTTTTTTTCAAAAAAAAGATTAACAGTTAAGTCATTGTGATAAAAAAATGGGGGACTTTTTGGGTCATTTTTACTCTAACTCTGAATTTCGAAATAGAACTAGTAAGAAATTATAACGATTGATATCGAGCACCCCACGCTTTTACCACAATGACATTACTTTTCTTGTTAATCATTTTATTCTTATATTAAGAATTATTTTTTTACTTTTTAGTTCAATTTTACATAAAAGCATGTTTTTTAGTTTTTTTAAAACTATAATTTTTTTTTTTCATTTTTTAGTTTGATCTACAATAAAAGAGCATGCATTTTTAGTTTTTTAAACTATCATTTAATCATTGATGAATTAATCTTAAATGCGTCATTTTTTAGAAACTGGAATACCCATTGGCATCCTATCAGTGTGTCGATACAGCCTAGTTTGCAAAATGTAGGATCAGACAATTGAAGGAAATCCGGAACAGCTAAGTTTAAAATATTTCATGAGTGTGTGCAAAAGAAGGTGTTCAGTGAATACTTTTCACTAAAAAGAGCTCAATATATATATTATCTTGATGATCATAGACACTTTTCCAATTTTCATATCTCACGAAAACTCAATAACGGAGAAATTCAACGTCGTCACTGGTTGGTTCATTCAAGTTCTAAAAATAAAATTTTCTGTTTTCCATGCAAACTATTTGGCAATTCACAAACTCAAATGGTACAGGAAGGCTGATGTGATTGGAAACACTTAAAAGAGAGAGTATTTTACACAGGCTGGAGAATTCTAAAGAACATATGGCCTATAAGTTCCAATGGATAACATTAGAGAGGGGAATAATAGCACGAAAAAACATTAGACCGAGAACGGAAAGCAAATTCTTAAATCTCAAAAGCATTGGTATAATTTGTTTGAGAGATTAATTGATATCTGAAACTTCTTAGCCTATCATAATCTGAAGTTTAGAGGTCACGGAGAATCTCTCTCTCTCAAAACAGAAGACACTAAGAATTCTGGAAACCATAGACTTATTTGAATTGATATCTAAATATGATCCTACGTTACGGGAACACATCAATCGCATTGATAATAAACAACCTGCACACCATTATCGAACCCATGATATTCAAAATGAATTGATCACAATCATGTCAAACTCAGTTACCAGTGAAGTGATTGATGGATAAAAAAGGCAAAATATTATTCTTTACTCAACTGTACTACAGACTGTAGTAGAATTTAACAAATGCCGGTCATCTTAAGATATTGTATTACATCAAATGGAAGTATAGAAGAAAACTCGATCGGATTTCTTGCTGTCACTGAAATGACTGGAAAATATTTGACCAATGCAATACTGGGAGAGCTAGAAAAAAATGGCTTAGATATTCAGCACTGTCGTGGACAAGGATACGACAATGGAGCAAATATGGTAGGCATAAATAGTGGAGTTAAAACTCGAATATTTTTTTCACAACTTGCGTTTATCATAGCAGGAATCTCTTATTGGTGGTCGCAGGTAATTCGTCAGCAGCAACAAAAACATTTTTTTTATTGGTTTCAATCAGAATTTTTATTTATTTATTTATTTGCTATTTTCAAGTTCTAGCAAACGCTGGAGAATTATCAAAGATAAATTAAAGCTTACTATTAACTTATACTTACTGAAATGTTCAGTTTGGGATTTATCGTTTTCGTGATTTTTGGGATTTATAGTGTACGGGGTATGAGTTATCAACGCGTGTCAATACCATAAGCAAATTATGGCAATCTGTACAAGCCCATTTATGCATTACTCTTGAACATTTGCGGTCATTTTGCAGCTGGATAAATGAGTATCAACAAACAGGATTCGGAAAAGGTTGCCTGACACTCGTAAGTCAAGCAGTTATAATGTGCCAAAAGATTTTAAAAATAAAAGGGTAACCAAAAAGAAAAGAATATTTGATGATGAAGGCGGTGATCAACCTATAGAGTCTGTTGAAAGCCGGTATGAAACAGACATTTTTAATACCATGATTGATTCTGTGATAAGCAATATGGATTCAAGATTTATGTCTTTCAATCAACATTTTGAAAATTTTGGCTTTCTCTATGACTTAAACAAGTTAAGGTATCCGACTACGTTTGGAACCGTGATTTTGCAAAAGCGTATAAATGGATAATATTTATGATATTTTGTGTCCCTTAGATTAAAAAATGTACATAAAATTGTTTTAAGAATAATATTACAATAAAAAATTATTTAAGTACAATATTTTGACAAAAAATGAACATAGAATTACCCGTTTTCAAAATAGTCTCCTTTTGTGAAAAATGCTTCTATTATGATAATATTTTGCCTGTATATAGATCAGCCCTCTATACTGAGGCTCAACTAGAATTTTTGAAATATATAACTTAGCAGTGGGTTTATCCATGTTTTATGACAACAGAGGGGAGAAATTTTAAGAAAAAAAAGGCCGATAATTATTTCAATTGGTTGTAACTCTGAAAATAATGTGAATTTTTCAAAAATCATAGTTGAGCCTCTGTACAGAGGTCTGAGCTATATACAGGAAAAATATTATTATAATAGAAGCATTTTTCACAAAAGAGAACATTTTGAAAAAAGGTTATTCTAAGTTAATTTTTTTGCCGAAATATTGTATTTAAATAATTTATTATTACTATTATTTTTTGTCAAAATGTCCTTAAAACAATTTAATACATGTATTCTGATCTAAGTGACACTAAATATCATGAAAATTATCCATTTATGCGCTTTTTTATAAAATCACGGTTCCGAACGTGTAGTCGGATACCTTAAAAATTTTTACAAAACAGCAAATACTGAAAAACTGTCAAGAGTCACACACAGTCCTGCAAGTAGGTGAGAGCAGTGACTTCCAACCTTAAAATTATATGAGGAACTACAAAATATGATCCCAAATTTACCCAACATCATTACAGACGTAAAACATTTGCTCCAAAATGTCGCGAGAACGATTTGAAAGAAATTTTCCGAAATATTTACATTGTCTTTCGAAATTTATAAATAATAACTGTAAGTACCGCTTCTGCTGAGAGGAGCTTTTCAAAACTAAAGTTAATAAAAAATTATGTAAGAAATACAATGGGTCAGGAAAGACTTTCAGCTTTGGCAGTTTTATCTATTGAAGCAGATATAGCATCTAACAAGGGACTAACACGACTAAGGAAATTCATTTGGAGTTGATACTTGGTGTAATAATTGTACTCCTTTAGGGTGTTCAACCCTCAATGAAATTCCGCCGAATGGTCAGTCAATTCGGAGAAAAAAGCCTTCGGCATTCATGCTTAGCTTTTATACAATTAAATTTGAATTTCCACAAAAGATTTCATAGCCTGGTTGATATATCGTGTGCATACTCTGCGCGAGGTCAAGGTTCGATTCATCGATCAACTTCTTTTTTTCATTTCATTTATAATTGTTTTTAAAAACCCTCTAAGCGGTCTGCATTTAAAGTCTTGCCATTCTGGAGATGCTTCAAAAATGCACCGGACATATTTTTTGCTTTCAGGTGGGGTTCTCAAAAGTGGTTGAGCCGTATTTTTAAGAATGCGGCTCGGCCGCTTTTGGGAATCTTGCTTGAAGGCAGAAAAAGCATCTCTGGAATGGCGGAATTTTACGTGCAGATCGCTTGGAGGGTTAAATAAACTTATTTATGAAAGGTTTATTAAATATTAAATGATATTTTATGTAATTATTTTGTATTTTATAAAGTAAAAAATTACTGTAATTATATAAAAATATTTATATTAAATTTTATAAATTTATATATATTTCTATATTAATAAATAATATTTTTATAATAAAATATATAATAAGTATTAAACGATATTATACATAAAAATTAGTTACAAATAGTTTTATAATGTGAGATACAATATACTATAAATAAAATATTATACATAATAGAAAATAATTCATAAAGTATAATAGCATTAAATTAATTATTTTATAATTAATATAATACAAAATATGTCTTTCTTATATATTATTAATTTAATTATTTTATAAAACATTTAATAAGCACTTTTTAAATAAATTTAAATAATTTTTAAAAAATTATCACTTTAATAATAAATAATAAATTCAAAAATAAATTAACAAATTTAATAATAAATTAATAATTCTAATAATAAATTAATATAAATTTAATAATAAATTAATAATAATTCTAATAATTAATTAATAATAGTTTTAATATTAAATCAATAATAATTTTAATATTAAATCAATAATAATTTTAATAATAAATTAATAATAATTTTAGTAATAAATTAATAATAATTTTAGTAATAAATTAATAATCATTACAATAATAAATTAATACTTTTAATAATAAATTAATAATTTTAATAATACTTATTAATAATTATTCTTGTTAATAATAATTCTTGTTAATACTAATTTTTATTAATTAATTTTCATCATCAATTACTTTAATTAATAATTATTTTAAATAATTTTAATTAATAATTATTTTAAATAATTTTGATTAGTAATTATTTTAATAAATTTTAATTATTAATAATTTTAATAATAATAATTGTAAATAATTTTAATAATAATAATTTTAAATAGACTCCCGACTTTTTTAGACTCCCGAATACAAGTATTCTGAATTCAAATGTTGTAGATATAACTGGATATTTCCTTGTTGTACCAAACTACCTTATACTAAACATATTGTAGTACTATATTTAGTGTTTTTTAAAGTCGTACGACAAGAGCTAAAACTTCCTGAACTGCCCCAATTTAAAACTGAAAAAAATTAAATTTTATGAACAAACCTGACTATTTTTAACTTAGGTTAGTATCATTATTATTTTGTACATAAATCCTTTGTGTTTCAAAACTTTTGTGAAAATATTAGTTTAAGATAAAGCTGAATAAACTATTATCGTAAAACAAATGCTGTCAATGTTATACAAAAATATTTTTTGAATTAAAAATATTATTTTCAGTCATATTTAATTAAAATAGTGTTTTAATGCAGAACACATACATTGGAAAATAACATATTCAAAAATTTGAGCTTTACGGGCATTATCAGTTTTTGTTTTATGACTTTACAAACTTTAAATGCGTTTTTTTCAGGCTTTCAATTTTGAAGGTATAAGTGTTTTCTAATCCTTAAGGCTTTTTTCCTGTTCAAGATAGAGCCTTGAATTTTTTTGTATATACTCCCAAACGTATGTTCTATAAAAGTTAGTATGGATTTAGGGCAGGATCTCTAGTTATTTTTCTAAAAAATGCTAAAGTTGATATTTTAAAAATTTTCGTGTTTTTTCCAGGTTTTTCTAGAAAAATAATTATTAAAAATCAACAAGGGAACAGATTTTCAAATCCATGCTAACTTTTGTTTGCAATAACCTAAGAAACATAAATGACTTAAAATGACTAAAAAATTTTAAAAATTGAGTATTTTATGAGTTTGAAAAAACTTCAAAAATTCCTAATTTCTTAAAATTGTAAAATAATGGCTGGTCAAACTGACTTTTTACTTACAGAATTAGCTTAATAATATAATCTAAATATAAAACGTAACTGTCTCCAAAAAAAATTTTTGAAAAAGGGTACCGTATAGCCTTAAAATGATTTAAAAAGTGGAATAAGAAGAAATTTACTTACTTTTTCCATGTAAAACGTCACTATAAAGAGAATAAATACCAGGATAAAGAAACTGAATGTGAGAAATTTCAAAATGGTGAAAGAAAAAGAAATTAAAAGAAGGGAAAGCAGTAAATAAATAAATAATTTGAGGCTGAAAGAAGAATTAAATACGAAAAAAATCGACTTCATAACTTTTTACCGACGGATGTAACAAAAAAAAAGAATAACGAAATCGTTTATTAAAAATAAAACAGAAGAAATTCACACACATTTTACTACCATTAAACAAAAATTCTCCCTGATAGATTTATCGCGTTAGAGAGAGAGAGGTGTGTCTGTCAGTTGAAATTCACACCATAAGATCCATTCTCGGTAAAAAATTCGATTACCCACTTCATTACTTTTTTGAGAAATAGTTGTTACGTCTTTACCAGATTTATCACATTTCCCATTGGGCGAAATCAGTAATATCTTAACTAAGGTCGGGAAAAAAATTAAATCTCTTTAAAAAAAAGATTTTACCAAAAGAGCAAATTTTGTAAACTTATTAATCCATAATAATTTGACATGGAATTCTCATACATTAAAAAAAAATAATACTGGTAATTACCAGTAATTTCTGAGATATCCATTATCCAACACAAATTACATAAATAGAATACTGCAGCAAAATGGCGTCCAATATAAAAATGGTTAAATCTTTTTTTAAAAAAATCGAATTGCTTAAAAGTAATAGGGTTACCACAATAAAAATAAACCAAAAAAAGAAGGATCATAAATACGTAAACACTATAGCAAACATATTACCAAGCGATAAAATCAATACTATAACTATATTGTAATGTGGCCCCATCTTGGCGAAAATTAGAAACAATTTGGCGGGTAATGACCTAATATTAAATTAGAATCTTATACATATACAATTGAAATATTCTACATTCTTCGAAATTTTTTATACTTCTGTAAAAGATGCCTGCGCATGCAATGAACCAAAACATTTTTTCTCTAAATAATACCTAATATTTTAAAAATAATTTTATGTATAAAAAAAATGTAAAATGTAAAAAATTATCTGTCATTTTTTTTAACGAAATTATCCATCGAATTTCATCAATATCTTAAAATATCATATCAGTATCAAGTTAATATCGTAACTCATTAACCATGTTTTGAACATCATTTTTTATATGTGTGTAAAATATTTCATATATTTAAGTAATGTCATTAAAAAAATGGTACCTAAATGAAAATCTGTAGTTTTGGAGAGTAACTAAAGAATCATTATTATGGGGATACAAAAAATCTAATCTCTATTAGAAATATTAAAAATATATATCACACAAAAACGGAGTCTTAATTTTGGTACATTACTATTTCGAATATGTTCTGAAACCCTTAAGAGCTTGAAGATTTGAAATGACATCTGATTGTACAGATTTAAATATTTCATTTCTATTTAATTAGATAAAGAAAGTTATATATAACGGCATATAGTCTTCAAAAACTCAACGACTTTTACTTAAAAATACGTTGAAGAAATTATAAAATATACCACTACTGAGATACATCAAAAAGTGTGTCTATTTATTTAAAACTGTCTAGAAATAACTAAAAAACATTTTCAAACTCACTCTAGTACTGTACGATTGCGTACCGATTATATCACTAAAGCCTTTCTGAGCAAAAACAGTGGATTCTGATGTTTTTATTGTATTAACATAGCTTTATGTCTTAAGAAACCGTCCTCACTTGGGAAGCCTACGTTTTTATTGTATCCATGTACCTTTTACCCTGTCTTTAGACATCATCTTCGCTTAGGAGGCTGACTCATAGCTTTACCCTGTCTTAGGAAACAATTCTTGCTTAGGATGCTGACTCATAGCTTTATCCTATCTTAGGAAACCGTTCTTTCTTAGGATGCTGACTCATAGCTATTACCCTGTCTTAGGAAAACATTCTTGCTTAGGATGCTGACTCATAGCTTTACTCTGTCTTAGGAAACCATTCTTGCTTGGGATGCTGTCTCATTGTTTTTTACCCTTTCCCCCTTTAGGAAACCGTTCTTGCTTAGGATGCTCATAGCTTTATCCTGTCTTAGGAAACCGTTCTTGTTAGGATGCTGCCCTCATAGCTTTATCCTGTTTTTTTGGGAAACCTTTTTTTTGCATAAGAGGGAAACCTCATAGATTTACCTTGTCTAAAAAACACCGTTTTTATTTAGGAAGTTGTCGTTTTTTTGTGTCCCATTGCATTCCCTTTTGCCTTGGGAAAACCGATTTCTTTTAAGAAGCTGACTTTTTTTACCCCCATCAACTTTTTTTTATTTGTTTCGGATATCGTTTCCCGAACAATTACGGGTTTATTTTGGCTCATTTTATTAAAAAAAATCTTTATTATTAAATCTTTTAGTAAAAAAAAGTGTATTTAGAAAAAAGTTTGAAAAAAAAGATCTTAGTTTTAAATGTCACCCTAATTTTCTCTTTTTTAAAATTTTTTAAATCACTTTTAAAAAATTCCCCCCAAATTAAGTATTAATTTCCCCCCTTTTTATAAATAAATATATATCTCCCCAAAAAATATTATCTTCGAAAAAATGTCTGGAGTAAAATTTTAGACATCGGGACCCCAATTTTTAAAAAAGCAGCCTAAATTTTTTAAAAAAAGCAGACATTTTTTAATCCCAGAAAAAATGCTTCATTTTTGATTTTTTCAAATAATTTTACAAAAAAATTTTTATTGTTAAATTTTTTTGAACTGGTGAACTCAAATTTTGGGAAATTTTTAATTACGAAAAAATTTTAATATTGAATGTTTTTGTACATAAAGGGTTTTTCCCCATGCTCAGTATCAATATCGAGAGAAATAAATGTCTATTTAAAAATTTTGCGATTAAAAATCAAAAGAAAAAAAAAAAACAATCTTATATACAAAATGCTTGAAATTATAACAGCGTTCCTAAGATTGGGGGGAACCCCCCCGTAAGGGGGCGATATTTCTACGGGGGGGCGGGGCATATTGAAAAGTCGAGAAAAAAAAGATTATTTAAAATTATTCATTTACTGAGAGTAAAAAAACAAAAAGTACATTCTGACATAATTAAAAGTAAAACAAACATTTACGCTGATATAATACCCCTTATAAATGTACCCAGTCCCGCACAATGTGTTTTTATAATTAATTTAACAATGCTAAGTTAAGAACAAGTTTAATATTTACCAGTGACTCTATGGGCTTGTCAAATATAAAATTATATGCAAAAATTAACAATTATCTTGACATTTGTATGGTTTATAATTAACCCCTAGATTAAAAGTTCCCGCTATTCGCCCCCAATGCCACCGTCTTCTACGTAGGCGTGGGGTATGGGATGTAGGGGGGGAAAAAAGGAATAAATACCAAAATCCTCTTAAATGAAAAAAACCCCTTCGCAAACTCTGTCAATGTCCTTTTTTTTGCATTCCAAAGCCTTTGGGAAAAATTTTTGGGGGTAAATGCACAGAAAAGATCATCCCCCGGGAAAAACGGGATATATACCACCGGGGTAAATTAACGCTTTTTCTGGGGAGATGTTTTTTATACGCTGGTGGCACGTAAAAAGGGTTTAAAACCCCATAGAAGCTTTAGCGTCAATGTACATTATTATTGAACTATTTGGGATACCCGTTCTTCGCACGGGGGAACTGAAAAAATTTAACAACCAGATTGAAGGATAAAGAAGTTTTTTAAAGAGATAATTTTTTCGTGAATTGCAAAAAAAACAAAAAACTTTTTTTTTACATCTCAGCTGATTAAATAAAAAAAAAAACACACCTTTTTTAAATTTTAAATGTTAAATCTAATAGCAGATAAAAAGGTTGTTTTTTTTTTTATAACTTCCCGTAACACTCTTTTAGGGGCGATTTTTGAAAATACCTCCCTAAGCTGATCTCTGCTCAGCAAAAAATAACACATTGTTAAAAATTTTTTGAATGAACGCTTAAAATAGTGTAAATAATTTATATCTGAAAGTGTAATGCATTAATATTACTTTTTTGTTGTATTTTTTTTATGTTAAAATTGTAATATTCGCGGGGAACTTTTAAATTATAATGTCGATTCAATAAAAAACATAGGGAAAAGTTAACGATAGAGTCAAGTTGGTAAATGTCTTTGCTACTTTTTTTTTTTTTTTGCTAGAGCTTTTTTTAGAGCTTTGTAAGACCCGCCGGGAGGGGGGCGATGCACGTTAATACTTTTATCCGCATAAAGATTTACAGCAGTTTTTTTTATACAAAAATTTTTTTTTGGGTCACTACATTTTAAATTTAAAAGGGGTATACATAAACAAAATACTTCACTTTGGGGAAAATTTTAAACCGTTAAAAACAAAAATTAATTAAAGATATTCCACTGTAAAATTAATTAGATATACCGTTCATTAAAATAAATAATCAAATCTTTTTCTAAGGTCTTCATTAACATAAAAAAACATAAGACACTTAAGTTTTGACAAAACTATTTATTCGGGACAAAAATAATAATCTTTAAAAATGCGCTAAAAACGCAATATCGCCAAAACTATTCGTTTTCCCCCTAAAAATACTCATCTAGAACCGTTGCCATAAATTTTGGGAAGAGTGGATTTCAAAGAATTTTCCCTCCTAAGTATTTGTAGGATATTCCTTCTAAGTTGGTGGGGTTTGGTAGTTGGGAGAAGGGGTTCCAGCTCGGGTGTCGCCCTGTCAGACCATGGTTCAAAATTACGTTGTCCGTTGCCAAAACCCCTCGTGTGCTGAACAGTGCGACGTTAATATTCCTCACTCACCTCCCCAAAAATACAGTCAATAGTTATAATTATTTTTATATTTAAAAAATGCAATATCTGCCTTTTCCAAAAAATTATAGCGTTAAAATTTAAACAAATAACCACAAAAAAATTTTAAAAAATTTTCCAAATGATGTAGTGAAAAAGAAAGTTTTTTAAAAAATCCCGGGAACAAATAAAAGCATTTATTTTAAAAAAGATCAATTTTTTATACCAAATGATAATAAAATCATTAAAAACATTCTCACACACACACAAATAAAGAGATTTATAACAACCCCTCCTTCAAAACCTAGTTTTATTCTGAAAAAAAAAAATAAAAATAAGGATTATGCTGATCAGGGGAATTTAAATTAGAAGCGAGCACCTTGCGTAGCCAAAAAAAAAAGTGTTTCTTCACAAATAAAATATAGATATATGCTGTCGTGGGTTTTTCCGCGCACGCCAGAATTGCTCAGATGGCAAATTTTTCCTATTACTTGACAAATATCGTTAATTTTTGGGCACTTCACACAGTATCTTTATAAAATTTTAGCCTATGCTATAAATTATCCCATGTGTTATTCTGATGTATAATATATTACTGTAAAAACTTAAAACCATTCAGTTGTTTTTGGTGAAAGACGGACAAACATCCTCACAAACTTTCGCATTTATAATATATATATCTAGATTCAATACGTCGCACAGTGGGGGTTTTTCCCATCTGGGCACGAAAGTCAAAAAAGAAATTGTGCGAAATAAAACAACAACCACAATTTATGGTCCTAATACGTTCCCTAGCCATGTGATAAACAGTTTTGTCGGGGCGCGAATGGAAACGTCAACAATTATCGGTTTAGATCGGGTTTTTCTTGCCGAAACACTTGGGGAGCCCCCTTTTTAGTCCCAAGTCCCATCGTTTTGTCTGAAAAAAAATTTTGCAGATTTTAGGGGGTTTTTTTAAAATAGATACCATGGTAAGTAATTTCTTGATTTGACTTTCAAATTAGATTGAAGTTCGATTAAAAATTTTAAAAACATAACATTTAGCACAGCATGTAACTCCTACTAACGTATGTCAGTTTTTTTGTGTTTAATGGACTAGAACTTTTGGGATCGACACGGATTGATCACAGAAACACTTAAATTTAACCTTTAATTTAATACCACACAAATTTAGCTGCTACTACCTGCTACTCCCAAAGTTGTGATTTTTTTTTCTGCGTTGGCCGCGATGGTATTACTCGGCGGTGCCTTATTCAATGTGTGGAAGGAAAAGCAAAATACTAGCGGAAAACTATTAATGTTTTGAGTTTAGTTAAGACTACCACGGAATTTTATAAATATGAGGACCAGCAGCAATAAAAGTTTAGAAAAATTGTTAAAAATTTCTGCTCGTTTGTAGGGGAAAAATGGAGGAGGTGCCACAGAAATTAAAAGTTCTTCTCCAAGTCGAATGATGCCGTGGTTGTCGGGGGAGTAAGATTTGTATTATATTTTATTATTTTGAAGAAAAATTGTTCATTTAAGCTTATAATAATTACTTTTTCAGAATTACTAAATTTAAAATGTTTGTTCTCGGTTTGTGTTTTTTCGCCTTCAAAATATTACTTCTTTTAATTTTAATAATTTTTTAATAATATATATATATATATATATATATATATATATATATATATATATATATATATATATATATATATATATATATATATGTGGGAATCCAACCGAAATCTTCCAAAAAGATTGGGCTGGATTCTTCAGATGGCGGGTTTTTATATGTGGTGTCTAGGGGTTTTTAGGGTGTGTTAGTTAATTTTTGAAATAAAGTAGACAACATAGTTCAAGAAAGAAACTAGTTGAAACCAAACAATTTATTAAGAATTATAGGGGAGCATACGGAAATACTGCAAAGGAATGTAAGTTACAAACATATTTCGAAGAATAGGAAGTTAGGATCACATTACTTTAAGGGAGGCAATTGAGATTAAACGCAATTCATTATGGTGCTAATAAGACTTACCGCCTGGCGCGGACGAATGATAGAACTCGTTATGGCAATTATTAAGATTTACCGCCTGGCGCGGATTTGTGCCTGCTTTTCGACGCGCGAAACACGACTTCTCCTCAACGAATGTTAGTGGGCTCTGGCGAAAAAAAGGTCATGTCGGCGTTTTTAAAAAGGACGCTAGATGGCGTTGATGTGGGAATGTATTTCGTTTTGATTAGAATTGCCGACCTCGGTAAAATGTGATATGATCTTAACTTACAAATGGAATATCCTACAAAATCACCTCCCTCTGACTGAGTTGGTCTCTCAGCTCTTACAATAAATGCCGGAGAGCCAAACATGCCACAAAAGAAAGCTACCGGATTCAGCTATAACCATAAATTTTAAATATATGAATGTTTATGCACAACCAAAAAGAAAAGATATTGCCCTGGCTATAATAAAATATACAGATGAAAGTATATGCATACCCGATATTTTACAATTCCGACTAAAATAAAACATAAAAAATACTCAAAAATATCTTTATATTGCACTTTGCAATTAACTAAATACCAAATCACAAAAACACAAAAAAAAAAAAAAAAATATCCTTCAAATAGGTCGAAAGGTAAAGAATAATACTAAAAATATAATAATTGTTACAAAACGAATATAAGATAATTATTGGAAACGAGTTTCACCACATAATAGCAATTAATTTCTCGAAAAGGATATAATATGAGAAAGATTAAATATAATAATTACTATCCAAAATTTAATTTGTATAAAAATATTTCATTAAATCAGTTGAGGTGGTAGAGTTCTGTCCTTTCGTGATGACCAACCTTTTACCACTTGCTATCTGCTTTAGAATTAAATTTTTAGTTGCACTATTATTTCTCTGTTTCAAATTGCGCATTATACTATTTACTTGAGTATCTTGAAGGGCTACGTCTTGCTTATGAAGCTCATGCTTAGATTTCAACATGTCCAATTCCTTCCAAAAGTCTCGGAAAACACCTTTTTTGATCAGTTTGGAAATTTTCCATGATTTTACGCATTTCTAGCTGAAGTTTTTCCAGTTTTTCCTCTTCTGAGACATGTTGGTAAAAATTCTTGCATCTCATCTTCTTTTACCATTACGATCGGACTTTGCATATTCCGATGAACTCGACGTATAATCCCTTCTTTGTACATTGAGCTATCTTTCTTCTTTGTTGTATGTCTTGGTTTAACTTTCTGTAGTCAATATTACCTCGACGATCCGTCTTTTACCTCTGTCTTCGGCAGAACGCTAGTTGACGAGGTGGTTGACATACTGGTTCTTCGTCTTCAGAATGTAATTTTCATTGTGACGTGTCGGTAGATGCTATATTTTTTCTGGCTTATAATCTTGTATTAACTCTCTGAGTTCCTTCTACTGGCAATTTTCAACATGACGTGCAGGTCAAAGCTTCCTTCCTTGAAGATTTTCAGCAGATATTTTCGCATAATTTGCATAAGTGCTTGATTTCTAATATTTGTTTGAATTTAACTCCTTCTTTCGTGAAACTTATCGATGCTGTTCCAAAAGGTCTGACCCACAACTGCTTCGAATTTTAATTTATCGGCAGGTACAACATGCCAAGTCAATGAATAATTTTCCACCGTCGATTTCAAATTCATGTTCAAAGGAACCGATAGTTGTCACCTGTGCTTCGCCAATACCTGTGGTAGAAGTATTTTATTCTTCGATACCTTTTGTTAGTCCATGATTCTTCTGCTTGTGTTCTCAAGCAAAACTCATGGGTACTCAACAGGTTTGGTGAGCGCCGTGATTTTCTTCTTCCGAAGAATATTTTTAGTACGTGTAAACCTTCCCTTAACGATGAGTGCAAGTTTCCTCTGACGTTCTTTTGAATTTCCGTGACTTTGAATAATTCGTCTGAGCATTGTAGTTTGGGTGTTTTTCGTACTCTGTTGTAATACCCTTCTGTGCATTGGTCTTGACATCTTTGAACATTTTCGTACTTGGTGATAGTGGAGATCAGCGTGTTTGTTGAAATGTTGACGCTGGAAACTTCTTTATCTGTTCGTTATATTCGAATTTTCTCGGTGCTTCATATCTACGAGTTTTTTCAATGGGTTTGAATTTCTTGTTTCTTCGCAAATGGATTGCCCTTGTTTCAGTGCGTCTTTTAACGTCTTCGAATTCTTCGAGTTTTTCTTGCCAATTGAACAGGAGAGTTCATATTTCGCCGCATTCATCTAAGTAATATTCTTTAAATTCGAAAGGTGTTTTCCGTTTAAGTTGATCCATTATGATTAGATCAGATAATTTTTCGAAAGTATCTTATCTTTAAACCGTCTATCCACGTTGAAGTAAGTATTTAATTCATGGTAGAAATCAATCCATGTTCTTTTTCAGGGAGCCTTGATGAGAAACAAATAGCTGTCGAAATTTTTCGGGGTTAGCTTAAAACGCTCTCAGTAGTAAGTCTTAACATGTTCTGTAAGAGTGAGCTTTGTCATCAGGCTCTCTCGCTATGATGTGAGATATTTCCAGCCGGTAATAAGCCTACCAGATGAGAAACCCAAAATTTTGATTTATATCCAGTATCTGCGCTTGACGTTCGAATAATTTAAGATAAAAGACTGATGTCTTCTTCAAATCGAAACGATGTATAACTTTGACACTTCTTTGACGTGAAATTTAGTATTACTGCCTTCGGATATCAGCGTACCTAATTTAAATTGCGCTTGATCCTCAACTTTTCCACCAAATTCGTCTTTACGTTTTTGTTCATCAAACTTCAATTTTTCGATGTGTATTCTTTCTTCGTTCTTCTATGCGTAATTTTTCTGCACTGGTTTAAGTGCGTAATTTTTCTGCACTGTGGGCTTCTATGCGTAATTTTTTCTTCCTTGGCCTTACGATCCTCTAAGTACTATCGTTGCGTGTAGGTTTTGGTTAGGATCTTCGTCATATTCTTCACTACTAGTAATTAGGTCTTGAGAGAAGGATGGTCATAGATTTGGCCGAATTTTAAATTTAGCCCTGTGGCTAAGCACAAATGTAAATCTTCACGTCGACCTTTGCCGAGATAGGCCATTTTAAAATTTAAATTTAATTTTATTTAGTAACCAAAAGAATTAACTAAACTGTCACGTTCCAACAATAAATAGCCGTATCAATTATAGTATAGCAAATTCGCTTTCAATTAACAAAAATTTTTAAGATAAAATTAATGCACCAAAATACATTAAAAATGCAATGAAATACTCAAAACTTACGCTTAAAAAATATTTTAGACCAATAATAAGCTTAAAAACAACAGCAGCTTTAAAACGCAATACTAATTGAAACATTCAATTTTAATTTCAACCAAAAAAACTTATAAAACATTTAATATATCAGTTAATTTTTGTTATAATAAAAGAATTTGAAAGTAAAAAATAAATTAAAGTAAATCTTGTTTTTTTAAAACTGAGATTAAATTAATTACAAAATGAAAAAAGAATTTAATCATTCGAAACGAAACAATTAGAAGTTAGTCACTCTCTATGAAAAAGCTCATTTATATATTTTTATTACACCAATAAAATAAAAATCATTCAGGATCTATCTCATCATCAAATTCTAATAATAATAAGCACACGTTTCAATAGAAAGCATAATAATTCTGTCAAAAGTGAACTCAAATATTCATATATTGAATGATAGTACACCATTAAAATTGGATCATCTAGGATACTTCCATCAATAAATTATAAAATGGTTCCATGTTTTAACAAAAAGCAAAAAATAATTCAGTGTAATTTCTTCTCAAAATAAGCAGGAAATGATTGAATATTACACAACAGCTGCGGGAAAATGTGTTGAGATCGAAGTAAATCGAAAATGCGAAATATTTATCCTTAAGAACGGATGGATTTTATGAATTTCTAATGCCAAGAGCACAGTCAAGCACAAGTGACGCAACAAAACGGAAATCCTTTTAGTTTTGTATATTGTACAAATATATCAAATAAATACAATAAATCAATTGTTTTTAAATGAATTGCAAAAGTTAAAAATAACTTCTTGAATATTCACGATTTTAATATTTTAAAAGATATAATTTGCAAAGAATTTAATACGGGCGATTAAATATGCCTGGGCTAGGAAAATAGTATTTTAAAGATAAACATTAAAAGTTTTAAACATATGAATTATATACTTTAAAAATTCAAACACAATTTTGTTATTAACAGCATGACGATGGCTCTGAAATTCTTCTTTTAGAGATTTCCTTTCTTTAATGAAGAACAACAAAACACAGTACCTCATACAGTTGTTGAAAACGTAGTTTTCTTTGGATACGGTAGATGAAGTTTGAAATGGACTGGATTCGTGCTGATGACTGTAAATGTTAGTTTGTTATGTTATGAGAGGCAAACCGTTTGTTTACATTTCAGTCAGCGTCCTGCACTTCCTGAGCGTTAAGCCAAATTTTTTTCAAAAAAGAAGGTTAGAAAAAGAAGATTTTAAATCAGTCCCGGAGCTGACCCCCAATTATTTTTCTGTGGGAATCCAACCGAAATCTTCCAAAAGATTTCGCTGATTCTTTGTGATGGCGGGTTTTTATGGCGTGGTGTCTAGGGGTTTTTAGTGTGTTAGTTAATTTTGAAATAAAAGTACGCCATAGTTCAAGAAAGAAACTAGTTGAAAACTAAACAATTTATTAAGAATTATAGGGGAGTATTTTTACATGGGGAATATTTCAAAAGAATAGGGAAAGTTAGATAAACATATTTCGGAAGAATAGGAAGTTAGATCACATTACTTTTGTTAAGGGAGGCAATTGAGATTAAATACAATTCATTATGGTGTTAATAAGACTTACCGCCTGAGCAAGTGACGTGAAATTTGATAGAACTCGTTATGGTACTATTAAGATTTACCGCCTGGCGCGGACGAAAATGAGCTGGACGCGCGAAAACACGACTCTCAACGAATGTTAGTGGCCTCTGGCGAAAAAAGGTTCATGCTCTATGTTTTAAAAGGACGCTAGATGGCGTTGATGTGGAATACTGTTTTGATTAGAATTGCCGACCCTCGCAAATGTGATATGATCTAATCCTGGCTAAATGGAATATCCCACATATATATATATATATATATATATATATATATATATATATATATATATATATATATATATATATCAATAATTTTAATGATAAATTAATAATTTGCACACAATTCATATATGAATAATAATTTATTAATTAATTTAAATTATCAATTACTTTAATTAATAATTATTTTAAATATTTTTATTAATAATAATTTTAAATAATTTTAATAATTTAAATAATAAATTATTTAATTTTTTTTATTTTATAAAATACAAAATAATTACTTAAAATATAATAATTTAATAAACCTTTCATAAATAAGTTTATTTAATTTTAAAAATAATGAAATGAAACGAAAAAAAAAGTTGATCGATGAATCGAACCATGGCCACGAGCGTAGTATGCTGACGATATATCAACCAGGCTACGAAATCGTTGGAGGAAATTCAAATTTAATTGTATAAAAGCTAAGCATGAATTTGGAAGGCTTTTTTCTTCGAATTGACAGGCCATTCGGCGGAATTACATTGAGGGTTGAACACCCTAAAGGAGTACTACTATTACATAAAGTCTCGACCCCAAATGAATTTTCTTAGTCGTGCCCTTCCCTTGTAAGATAAATTACGAACCACACACACACACACAATCATTTAAGTTTTCAGCAAAACTTAAAGTAGAAAATTTCTGTTTCTTTAATTGTTTTTTCCATAATTGTTTAATGTGTTCCACAGAAATATGAGTAAAAAGTTTGGTTTTTTCGTTATGAATAAAAATTTTATTTCTTTTTCTTTTATAAACCCTCTTCTTACGCCACCAGAGAGGGCCTCGTGAAATGTATCTTGCCCACAAGTTCAGGTCTCGCACCGCCACTGTATCAATATATGTATTATATTTTGTATAGGACAAGCCCATGGATATCAGTAGTAATTGCTAAACTTGTTTTTAATTTAGTATTGATAAATCAATTATATTAATATGTTTTGCCGCACTGATACATTGCTAACTATCTTATATCAGTGTGAATATGTATTTTATTTTTTATCATGCAGAATGTATTTGGGTTTGCTTCCTTTCAGTAAATAAATAATATTTTAAGTCTTTTATTTTGAACTTCTGATATGTCGCACCCCCACAGGTTATCATCCCCCCCAAGGAAGGCGCACCCCACGGTTTGAGAAACGCTGGATCAGAACATAATTTTTTTTTTCACATGCAAGAGTCTTTTTTTTTATTTACATTTTCAGAAAAACTAGAGGTGTTTATATTATGGTAAGAAATGGTTGATGCAAACGTTTTTGCTTTTATAGGGTTATAACTTAATCTTTTAGTCGCCAAATCTGGATTCGGTATAACGAAATAGTTGCCAAATCTGAAAATCATTATTCCTGAGGATAATAATCAGGATAATGGAACAAAATTATGAAATTATTGTATTGTCATCGGTCCCCGACAAGTGTGCAAAGTTTCGAATTAATCTGACCTTTTAAAGCGGGTAAAAATCGAGTTCAAAGATTCCGTTGCATACAAGTAAAACTTATAAAAGGGTGTTAAAAAAGCTTTAAAGACCTTGTACAAAATAACAGAATACAGTAGCTTCAGTTCCGTTCTTTTTCCGCAGATAAACAATGAATTTCGGAATGGGTGTAAAGGTATAAACTCAGCAAAGGGTACTTTTTTTCGATTCTTTTTCTGAAGAACTGTTCCCCAAACGTTTGAAGCCTTGTCCCTTTTTGGGCCCCCAAATTTTTTTAAATCTACTTCAAGATCTTCGCAAGTTTTAGAGCTTTTTTCCCACAACCTTACTTAATGGGGAGGCCTTATACCCGTACAACCATTCACTGGCACACAAGCTTTGCTGACAGAAACATATTGAAGTGCTGCAGCCTACTGGTTGGGGTATGAGGCCTCGGGTGCTGATTCAATGTGATAAGGGAAAAGTAACATGCGAGTTTGATTTTTTTTAAAGATTTGTAGGGTAGATTTGAACCGGGCGCCTTCCGTTCCCAACGCCAGTACTTTATCGATCACGCCAAAACGATCGTCTTCGCGTGATGTCTAAGTACTGGTTTTTTTTTTATTTAGATACCGCTACACTATACTCTCCCACCAGTGAGATGGATATAGTTGAACGATTTTTTTCTTTCGTTTGTATCGGAGAGAGCATGTTTTATTATTTTTTTTATATATATATTCTCTCTTTTTTATTTATTTATTCATTTTTATTTTTTTCTTCTCTTATTTTTTTATTTATTTATTTTTTCTTGCGGTAGATGGCGCCACGACAGTTCAGAAAGTTGCGTTTTCTTACTTTAGTCAACGGGTCACCAATGTAGGTTAGATTCGAACCGGGCACGTTCCGTTCCGAACGCCAGTACTTTATCGATCACGCCAAAACGATCGTCTTCGCGTGATGTCTAAGTACTTTTTTTTTTTATTTAGATACCGCTACAGCTTGCTAGCAAGACTCTTTCGCATACTACGTGCATGAGCTTGCTACAAATGCCAGATAAGATGCACTCCTTTTACCTTTGTTGCCATATTTTGGCAGATGTAAGGGAAACCGGTGTACTGTACCAGTGTCTTGTCTCTACCCCCAGAAACAATACTGTTGATTCATCAGTTAGGGCTCCCTGTACTGTGCACAGTCTTTTGCTCTGATCGCACACTCACACAAATACAATGTTTACATGACTCACTAGGCGATGGTACATTCGCTTAATTTTTTTCTGTTTTTTCGTTCTCAATTTTTTGCACCTTAGGTACATGCCCAGCGTACCTAAGTGGAAAAAGGACCCCGATGATTGGTTTGTAAGGAAAAACTTGTCCACACATTTGATTAATATTCATATCAGGGCGGCTTTATTAAAACTAAGTCTGTTTCTGACTCTAAAATCTTGTGATATATATATATATATAATATATATATATATATATATATATATATATATATATATATATATATATATATATATATATATTATATATATATATATATATATATATATATATATATATATATATATAAATTTCCCCTCAAATAAATTTCAAAATGAAAAAACTTTAAAAACCTGATATTTAAAATTTTTTTAAAAAGAGTCAGTGGACCGCAACTTGCGTACTGGCGGGCCGAGTGTTGGACACCCCTATTCTAGATCGTGGACTTCTTTTTTGATATGAGACTCCTTCGAAACGCAGAATTTTATCATCTGGAAAGTCATAATTAACTATTGAGATAAATTTTATTCAGTATAACTTTTATTTTCGACATTTTTTTTTTGTTGTTGTTTGAAAATGACACCAGATTCTATAAAACCTGAATTTTCTTTTAACAAAAGTTGCAACCATAACTTATAGCCATCCCGTGAGCATTGCTAAGAAATGAGAATGTGATTGGTAGAATGTTGAAATGGCATCCTGTTTTTTCAAGAGAAATTATCAAAAATAAATAAATAAGTAGTACTAATGCTTTGCTTAAGCTAAATGCCCTTTTATTTGAATACTTATCCAAGCGATCTTAGGAGCAATGAAGAGAAGGCAAGTTACAATGGTGAAAAAAGGGGTAATTTTCCTGTATTTAGATTTGTGACATTTTAATGGATTAAGTACACAAAAATAATAAAACATTCTTAGAGCTATATATATAAATATTATAGAAATTATTTTATATATTAGCTGTCCTAAGTCAGCAATGTTTATAATACTGCAGCATCCATTTTATAATTTTTAATCACGGTTACTCATATGTCCTTCATTGTGTGATTTTCCTACTGTCTATGTGTTTTTCGAATGTGATTGTTGGGTGTTATTTTTT
>BMAV01023019.1:145358-166850 GCA_019973955.1 Trichonephila inaurata madagascariensis | reverse complement strand
CTGTAGCTAGCTATACAGCTGACGTATAGTGCTGTGTATATCTTATAAGTGAAATTAAATGGATTTCGTGAAAAGTTCAATGTGTATATACTGTGCATTGTTGAAATAGTGTTTTTATTTGATTATTATTTGAATCGTTTAATTGAAGAATCATTGTGCAGTACAATAGTGAGTACTAAATAAATATACTAATATTTTTAAGGTAAAAATAAATAACAGAAAATTATTTTAAGTATTCGTATTTATATTTTGGCGTTTGAAAATTTTATATTATTTAAAATTATTTTAAATCTTCGCATTTATTCAGGTGTTTGAAAATTTTGTATTATTTATTTTCTAATATTTAATCTCTGCAATGCATCACGCAATCCGGAATTGTAGTTAACAGTGGCTTAGACGTTTTCTTACTACCGTGGTAAAACAGACATCTAGTTGTTCAATCATATTTTTATCGTTTGGTGTTAATGTTTCTGATATAGACGAAATATGCGTTGCTCGTTGCGATTCCGAGAATGGGCAATACATATTAATGGTTGCCGTTTATATTTCGCCTGGAAAATCCATGAGACAGATACAACAATTTTTATTCGAAAATTTGATGATTTATACAGAAGAAGGTTCTGAAATACTCAAAAAAAGATTTGACAAAAAATATGATAATGTACTGATGATTTTAATTGGAGACTTCAATATTAACTTTGCAGATGATAAAATTCTACCACCAATTGAATTTCTGAATGAAACACTTAGTTTAAAAAGGTTCACAATGATCGAAAACTCAGTACTACAAAATATAAAACGACGATCGATGCGGTTTTTACGCGATATTTAGATAAATTTGAATCAAACATTTCCCTTTCTTACTTTAGTTACCATAAGCCTATTGTATCTTTTTTAGAACAGAATGAAATAATTGAAAGTACAAAAAGTCTAAGTATTGTTGAAATTAAGTACTGCATGGCACACTGAATTATATTGGAATATTGGTTTGGCACACCACAGCTGTAAGGTTGGCAACCCCTGACGTAGATTATTTTCCCCTTTTCATTTCAACGCTTAGTTCGAGCTATTGAAAAAAAAAATTAACATTATTTGTGAGGTAACCCAATACATAATAACTATCTAAGTTGCTTTTTCTTTTCGAAACTACAAAGTTTTTCTAGAATGTATCAAATTATTCCAGTGTATTTTCCTCGAGAATTTATACATATTTCTTTTTCACGCTAATTAAGGTTAATGCAAAAAGAAAAATGTGCTTATTTTTTTTCAATGCTCAAATGAAGGCTAATAAAAAAAATTCTAAAAATCTAAAATTTTCAATAAGGGGGAGTTGCATTATAGGATGTGTTGCAGTTAAAGTCTCTCAAGCATTCTTAACTTCTGATACTTGCGTTGTTTCCTACTTATTGTAACCTACTTTGAGATAATTCCATTACGATTGAATTTTTTTTAAAAGAATATTTTTAATATGAACGTTGTATTAATTCAACTTAAGCGATATAATATAATTAAGAGGTCTTAGGGGTGTTAAATTTCTCTAGAGGTCTGAAAATATAAACAATTTTTAAACAGGTATAATTCTTTTAAATTTAAGTTAAATAAATCGAATCTTTTGCACATTATTTATAAAGGAATGGGGCTTCAGAAAAGTATAAAATTCTTAAAATATAATTATAATTTTAAACATTACAAGCATAAGAAAATAAGAAACCTTTCTATAAGAAATATTTATTAAGTTTTACGTCGCGCATGCTATTTTCTCAAATAGTAGCTTTAATTACTAGCTATAAGTTGATTTATAAAGTTAAATGTATTTTTATTACACTGTAGCTATTCTTATATAAATAGAATAATAACTTACATGTTTGAATAAATTTAAAAAATACATTTTAAAAAAACATTTAAAAAATTGCAATATTTTACGAATATTTTGAAATACAAAAGATATATAATACTAAAATTAGGTAGGGTTTAAAGAGTATGATGCATTTTATAATTCTATGAAGTTTTATATATCAGAGGCTACTATTTTTGAAAATAGCGTGCGCAACGCAAAAAAATACTTAATATTTATTATAGAATTATCATATATTTATGGTATTTTTATAAAATTATTATTATATTTTAAACATTTTATACTTTTCTGAAGCCCCATTCTGTTATAAATAATGTGTAAAAGATTCGAATCATTTAATTTAAATTTAAAGAAATTACACCTGTTTGAAAATTGTTTATATTTTCAGAACTGTTGAGAAATTTATATATATATAACATCCCTGAGACGCCTTAAGACTTTATAAATAAATGCGACACTGAGGTTAACATCAAGTCATAATTATAGAATAACTTTGGGAAGATAAATAGAATGACATAGATTCTGGCATTCCCTATTTAAAGACCTCACTCTCAAGTAGTAGAAGCTATTATTTTAACAAAATATCGTGAGTTTAGAGATTAAAGTCATATTTCACCAAAAATATTAGATGTACTTATTCTGATGAATTATCTGTACTTTAAGCCAGATTTTAATATTAGTTATAAAATTAGAAATAAATCTGGTATAAATAAGGGAATAATTATAATTGTAACTTTTCAGATAATAATCATGAATTATGTTACATTTCCTTACAGTTGAACAATTCAAATTATAGAATATATCGTTAACGAATATACCGTATTTATATGTATTTGCAGCTAAGTCGCATCCCAAATTCTCAACATCTCTTTGGTAAAACACAAAACGTAGTGTAAAATAGTTAATCTATATCCAATAATTACGAAATTAAAAAAATAAAATAAAAGTGGAACTGTGACGAATCTATACGCGTTTTTCCATCTAATCCTCTTAGGAAATCTTTGGGCTGTCAATTCGCGTTATTCACAACCAACCATTTCGAAGAAGAGAGTGAGTGAGTGAATATTAACGTCGCACTGTTAAGCTACACGAGGGGTTTGGTGACGGACCTCATAATTTTGAACCATGGTCAAGTGACGAGGACTACACCTGAGCTGGCACTCCCTCTCCTAACTTCCACGTCACACCAACGAGAGGATGTTTGAGCTCTCGATAGATTTAACGTGCATCGCTGCCCTACACGGTGGGTCTTCAGCAGTACTGGGCTCATGACATGCCAGCCACAATCCGATGTCTTGACAACTAAGCTACCACGGCCACACTGAAGAAGAAAATCGTGATATTTATAAGTGTATCATATCATTGTAAATGTGTATTTTATTTTTTATTATGTCAGATTGTATTTTATATCTGTTTTCCTTCAGTAAATTAGTAATTGTTTAAATAATCTTTCATTTTCGACTTTTCTATAGGCTCACGCCCCCTTCGTAGGGTTATTACGCCCCTCCCCCTAGAGGGGCGAAATAACCCTACTAATACCCTACGCCCCACAGTTCTAGAAACCATAATATATATATTGACCTTAATAAAAAAGTCCATGTTGTGTCATATAAGTAAAAATGTACCCTATATTCGCATAAATACGTAAAATGGTTTTGTTTTATTTTATGAAAAATCGAATGTAGATTCACTCAGAATTAGAATAAGGGGAGAAAAAGAAATATTCTATAAAATAAATTACCTCACATTAAAGTTAATTTATAAAATTTAATTTCAACATTTGTGTTTCCATCAAAATTGTTATTAAATCTGCATTATTATTTAAATCTTTGTTTGGTTACAAAGGAGAGCTCAAAATTTTGGAATAAAACATTTATATTTATGATAATACACCAAGCATTAAACGAGAAAAAAAATTAGAAATGTATTAAAAATTAAAAATATTAATAAATAAAAATTTTTGTCTGTTCTTTAGACTCCAATTTTTATAATTCGAATCGAAGAAAATACGTTTCTAACATTCGAAGACAAAGTAATTTCTCTTTGTATTTACTAATCCACTTTTTGCTTATCCGTCCGTATCAAAATATAACAGAGAAGATCTTGATCTGAATACGGAAACAAAACAAGCAGGCAATCAGTTTTAAAAGGTTTTATTCTGGGAAAATATTTGCTGATAACAAGACTGAAACGTGAAGGAATTAGATAGCATTCCAGATATATTAAATAAAAGAAAGACAAATCATTTTTAAAATAATCAAAGAATTCTTGGAATGCCTTTTTCTGAATGAGAGGGATTTTTCGCCATTCTTCCACTCAAGATATTATTCGTTGAACCTACCTGATGTGGGATTTACCTGATGATAATATTGAAGAAAAGGAATAAATATGAAAGATTGCACAGAGAGGATAAATTGAGAGGAACATTTAAACAATACATTTAATTAAAATAGGATAGATTCATAAATTGCTTCGTATTTGAAAGCATCAGAAATTTACATTAGGGTGGATAGATTTCGAAACCTACCTATGCGGAAAAGATGTTCTCTGGTGTGTAGATGAAAGGAAAAAAAATAAAATAAAAAATTAATTTTTATATTTTGTACTACCAAACAGGTATTTTGGTACTTTTTAGCATTTTTATTACAAATGAGAACATACCTCACAAATGCACTGCCGAGAAAAAAAACCACTGCCAAGGAAAAACTATTATAGAGTAACAAAATTTGGACAATGCAATTGTCTAGTTATCATGTGTTTAATTGATTAAAATTTTTCAAGGTCGCAGGTTAATTGAAGCTCAAGAAACTGCATTTCAAATGTAAAATGCTGTTACGCTAATACCCGGTGTTAACTCCAGAATTTCAAATGCAAGCGTCCACTCCGTACTAAAATGAACTCTGACTTGACACCTAAGGCCTCTCAAACTTGAAGTCAATGGAATACACGTTACAGGGCGCCTGGCTACGAGCTGTCCTTGAAGTAACCGATTTCTAACAGTTCGTTGTGTCAGTGTGGTACCAACTGCAGATGGAATTTATGCAGTGAACATAATACGATGCGGCCGAACACGGCGGTCTTCCCTCTCAGTAGTGCCCCGTGACCACCCAGAACCCGGTCTTCTTGAGGCAGTACTGTCTCTTAACCACTGCTCCCAACAATTATGCACAGTGGATACATTCCGGTCAATTCTTTCTGCAATATCGTGGAAAGAAAATCTACCTTCTCGTAGCCCTATTACACGATCTCGTTCAAACTCGGTGAGCTGTTGATAATGGCTTCTTCGTCTTCTTAAGGACATTCTTGGCTAACAACAACTCAATACGTCAAATTTCACTGACAAATAACGCTCACGAATAGCATGCATTGACTTGCAAGCTCTGAATGGCTCTACTAGAGTTACACTTAAGCACGAAATTTGAATCGATGTCATCATTCAGATGTATAAACACGCTTACAAAATTTCTTTTATCTAACACAAGCATTTCTTGGTGATGGAATTTTATTCCGTCAGTGTAGTTGTGAGCGACTTCTACCTGATGTCGCTCCCTCACCGTCCTGCCTACCTAAGGGTGTGGGAGGAAACAAAGTATGACCAAAAACTTCCATAATAATAATTATTATTATTCAAGCACACTAATCAACCACAAGTTAAACCACAAGAGGATGCCCTAGGAGTGATATAAAGCAATAATCCCTAAGTGAACAAGTGCAAGTAATCGGTTTAATTTATATATAGCCTAATCTATATCTCTGACTATAAATTCCCAATCCACTAATTTAGTATAGTGGCAAACTCCGTTCTTAACTCAAGTTGTGAAAATCAATTAAATCTCACCTTCGTAACGCCGCAACAGTTTCTCCGCTCCTTCTATTCTTACCATTACAAAACCCTGACTTACATAGTTGAACTAATCTCCATATCAGGGTTTCTTCTTGTGAGGGATGGCTGTGCATTAACGCGAATGATTGCTCAAAGATTCCCCACAAGAGGATTAGCGTGAAGGTCGCGTAAAGATCCGTCACATAGTAACTAGAAAAATGCCCAGGTACATTTATAACAGCTTCTTTAATATAAAATTTTTTAAAGAATCCTACTTTCGAAGTTAACAATGCACGCTAAAGCTGAAGACTGAAATAAGTTTGGAGAGTAGTGATTCGACGATGAGGGGAGGTAAAACTGGGCTTGTATGAAATGTTGTTGTTGTGGCTAAAGCCACCTGTCTGACGTAGTCAGAACGAGGCCCTCGAAATTCATCGTGGCAAGGGGCTAGAAGTACGCCTGTCGTTGGCCTAGGTCTTGAGCACCATACAGGTGACAGTACGAATTAGCTCGGCGAAATTCCCCGAAGGAACGTTAGATGGCTACACCACTTATCTCCACCTGCAAAATTTCGCCATGGGACTGGAGGGAAACATTCTCCAGTCCCCTGCACTCATGATTCAGCCCGCAAGACTTTCGGACCCACTGATTTAACGAGCACGTACTCCGTGTGGTATTTGGTGGCACCGGGAATCGAACCCAGGCCTTCCGGTCTGGAGTCCGATGCTCTAACAACTGGGCTACCCACGGCCCATATGAAATGTAGCTTATGATTGTATGTAGTTGGTTTTGAATCTGAAATCTTATAATCATAACCAAGAATTTTCCATTTTATAGAAAATTCATCCCCATTGTGGCAATATTAAATTTTGAAATTATCTTTTTTTAAAAAATTATTTTTCCTTTAATCTCTATACCATAGAGCATCTTTTCTGCAAAGGTATGTTACAATTAAAAATATTTTTTTCTCCGTGTAGCCGTGATTCACCACATTATACATATTAGGTTGAAATCAATTTTACATGAGAAGGATACTAATGAAATTAATTTTGATAAAAATCTAAATTACATAAATTAAGATGATATAAATCATTCATATGAAATATTTCAATGTCGGACTTCTTAACCTGCTATGGTTTGATCCAGTGGTTCCCAAACTTTTTTGACCTATGAAGAACATTTTATAGTCAAAACTTACCGACGGACCCATGTCGGTAGATTTTTTTATTTTCGTTTTTGAGGTATTATCTCAGTTTACTTATTTCGTTATTATTTTGTTGTTATATTGTTATTAACTTATTAATGGGAATTGAAAATTTAAATGTATTAAAGTAAATTGAACAATAACTAAGTTTTAGTAATATCATTAAAACAAGTTATACACACTACTGCTACTACGAGTGATAAATCAGTGGAAGTAAGTTTTATCAATGTTCATTAAAAAAAGTATAACATAACTCTCAGTACTTAAATAACATACTGTATTTTAAGTACCCACCTGTATACTTATATTTTACTCAGGACGAAAGAATCGCTACGATTTTATTTATTGTTATTTATTTAAATTTCCATAATAATAAAAAATGAATCATAATTACATTATTTTATATTTAACCTTGCGCGGACGCCTGAAAGATATCGGGTACTCCTAGAGATCCGTAGAAACCACTTTGCGCGAACTGCTGGTTTAATCGAATACTTGACTGGAGAAGTAACTAATAAGATACCACATATCTGAAAATGTTCGTCTTTAGATTTCTTTTTTTTTTCATGCTGTAACAATTAGCACCAACAAGCTGTTAACGGTGACAAGTGGGTCCGAAGTGAGCAGTGAGTTTGTAGATTATTAACAACTAATCGATTGCCCTCTTGCATATATCAATTAAAAAAAGCAAATTAATCATGCTGCTTGAACACTACTCTAAGAATCTACACTATTTTAATTACATTTTGGTTAATATAACTAAGTATAAGTTGCAATGATGGACAAATACTAAAGACCATGTTTACTGTAATTTATATTAATTTTAATTAATTAGTCGAGGGAAATAAAGGGTTTATTTTATCCATCAAATAATTCCCCCTCCCTCTTCTTTTTTTAAGAATACTAGTGATGTAATAAAATCTTTATTTATGCATTACGATTCCAATTCGATGAATATATTTTTAAAGTAAATTTTAAAGTAAGAAATATATAAAATGGAAGTAATAAATAATAACTTAAATAAATAATAATAAATTTAAATAAAAATTGCGCATGAATATTTCTTAAATAATTTTACTTTAGTGAATTATAAAAAAGAAGGAAAGAAACACATGTAAATATTTTTTCCTCTAGAAATGGTGATTTTATAAATTAAAGTGAAAACACTAATGTGTATGGCTCACACAAAAATATTTAATACATTTACAATATATGATTAACATCATAAATGCAAAATATGAAAACGACATAAGAATCTTATTAAAAACTCTTAACTTTGCATCAACCTAAAATTATTCATTTCTTTTTCGCAAATGAAGAAACTAAGAAATTATTCAAAAAAAGAAAAAAAATATGAAAACATTTTGAATTTTTAAAAGAATGATCAGAAATAAGTATTGTAAAAAAAAGACAATATAAAATTGAAAGTATTTTATTTATATCAAATCTTTGCAATGCAATATATTTTGCGACATCGAAAAAAAAAGAATTAAATGCATTTCGTTTTCTATTTTATATAGAAAATAAACTTTTATTTAAAATAAATTTCAAACATTTGCATTTAAAAAACTAATTTTCTTCATTCAGATTTAACTAACACATCGATAATTCTATTTTATTCTTAAGAAATTATATAATATTTCTAGTATAAAAAAAATGTCTTTACATAAAAACACTTAAAATAATAACACATTTAAAAAATAACAATCTGTGAGCAAAATAATAATAAGCTTCATAATAAAATAAAATTTCAGTTGGAGATTAAATTTGATTTTAATTTAACTTTGAATGGAATCTCAATTGGAGATAATATATAATTTTAATTTTAAACAAAATATTTGCTCTTGTTTTTAGTATGACTTATAATTATGCTAACATATTTTAGACTGCATAGTTTCCATTGATAAAAAAAATGAATATTTAACTAATATTAAATCAAAGCTAATAAGTTTTCGAAGGATTGTGGTACACGATAGTATCTTTGTTTTTATCCTTACCAAAATACTTATTCATGAGGGGTTCAACAAAAATATCTGAAATTTAATCTTTTCAAATTCTCAAGAGTACGTGCATTCCATAAAGGCATTCTTTACATCTTTTTATGTTTTATCAAATTTAAAGTTTGCTTAAGTGAATGCTGCATTTAAAAGAGGTGATAATAATTTAGTTTAGCTTGTTGTTTTTCCAAACAAGAAAGCCTTTCTAAGCCCTTATTAAGAATGTGAGACTTCAAAAGAAAAACACTAAAAATAGGCTTGATTTGTTTAAAGTTATTGGCTAATACAGACATAATATTTAACGTAATATAAGATAAAATATTTTTTTTCTATTAACTATGTTTGCATACATTACACATTCTACAAGAAACTTTTAAGCAGTTTTTGAATGCTTAATTAAAATAAGTAATATTTCAATCGAAATCAGTATTTATTTTAATAGAATTGTAGAATAATAACCCATAGAGTTTCATAGTCAGCGAAATATGAATCGAAACATAGGTTCGAATCGTGAGCTAAACGAGGGGTATTGGCGATGGACCCAGTTATTCTAAACTACGGTCAAGTAATAAAGACCATGGTAAGCCACTCTCCAAACATCTACGCCAAGGAATGGCGATCCAGTGGCACGCGTGCCATTGATGGCACTCAACACAATATATTTACGATTTCCAACTGTTGTTTAACATGGCTAGTTCAAAAACGAACAAAAAGGGCAAGATAGCAAGTGTAACAGAGAATTTCAAATTTGGTGGGCCGAGAAACATTGCATTATTAGTAAAGAGGAAAAAGTGGTATGTTTCTTACGTTCTGGAATAGTGGTATGCAAAACGTCGTCTGTAAAAGAGTATTTTGAAACAAGTCACAAACCCTCTTGTCAAAAAAAGTGAACCACATTAAAAATTATTAATTTCTTAGACACATACCACTCAGTCAATGGTACTGTTGCCACTAGTTTGGCAGCTGACTCAAATTTAGCATGTATTCTACAAAAAGTAACACCTTATAATCTTAATATAAGTTATTTGTCATCCACAATCTGCAAAAACCGAAGACACGCTAATGTCACTCTTTAATTTGAATTACACGTATAACTAAAACATTTATAACTATATAGTGCAAACGGTATTTTTTGGTAGTAAACAGAATTTTGTGTTGTTAGAATTTAGTTTTATTATTTTTCCAAGAATCACAAGTGAAAATTATTTGATAGTATGTCGTCTATACCTCATTAAGGTATCCGAGACTAAGTTCAGAACCGTGATTTTACAAAAGCATATAAATGGATAATATTTATGATATTTAGTGTCAGTTAGATTAGAAAACGTATATAAAATTATTTTAAGAATAGTATTACAATAAAAAATTATTTAAGTACAATATTTTGACGAAAAATGAACATCGAATGATCAATTTTCAAAATATTCTCCTTTTGTGAAAAATGCTTCTATTATAATAATATTTTGCACGTATATAGCTTAGACCTCTGTACAGAGGCACAACTAGAATTTTTTTAAATATATCACTTAGCAGTGTGTTTATCCATGCTTTACGACAACAGAGGGGAGAAATTTTAAGAAAAAAATGCCGATAATTATTTCAATTTGTTGTAACTCTGAAAATAATGTGAATTTTCAAAAATCATAGTTGAGCCTCTGTACAAAGGTCTGAGCTATATACAGGCAAAATATTATTATAATAGAAGCATTTTTATGACAGGAGAACATTTTGAAAAAAGGTTATTCTAAGTTAATTTTTTGCCGAAATATTGTACTTAAATAATTTTTTTTGTCAAAATGTCTTTAAAACAATTTTATACATGTATTCTAATCTAAGTGACACTAAATATCATGAAAATTATTTACTTATGCGCTTTTTTAAAATCACCATTCCGAACGTAAAGTCGGATACCTTAAACACTTCTTTAGAAAAAATGGCACGTTGATGTATTAAAGTTCGCCACCCCTGATCTACGCCATACCAACTTGAGGATTTTAGTTTCGACACATTTAACGTGCATCAGCCCATCTACATGACTTGCCTGTAATAGCACCAGGACAAGAAACTACGAACTCAAGGGAAACAATGCAGACCTCGAGTTCATGGCCCTGACCACTCGGCTACCACAGCCTTGTAATTCTGTTAAAAATGCTATAGGAAATAATGTGGTCTTTTTATGCAAAATAGAACTATGCTATTAAGTCCTTATGAGAAATTATATAGAAATTTAATGAATTACATGCTAGATTAGATCTTTATTTGGTCTATGCCTATAGCTTTTTTACCCCTTTAGTCTAGTGCAGGGGTACTCAACCTTTTTTTCTGCTAAGCCGTATATATGTGTCAAGTATTTCACGCGGGCCTCAACATAAGGATAAATGGGGGATGGGATGGGAGAATGCTTTAAGACCAAAATAATATTGGAAATTTAAAATGTGGAAAATTGATCAAAATATTATAACTCCTGTTTTGCTTTCTTCAATTATTATTTTTTGTATTTTTTATTTATGTCACTAACCCTAAATTAGAAGTATTTAAGAAACACTCCTTCACAATTTTTGCATCAGTAAACGGTTTCATAGGATTACCAATAATATAACAAACTTCATGGGATGTCTTTGTTACCGCTATGATATTACCCCTGACAAAACACGTTGTTGCTGTTGCAAAGATTATTCTCAACAAAGACTATTTATCTCTTGAAAGAGATCTTCGAGAAACAGTGTCATTGAATGATTCCAGTTTATTGATATTTTTTAAACAAGGCATTTTCGTGACAAATCAAATTATTAATGACCCATGTTTATTTTCACTACAAAATAGTCAACTCCTCAATCGTCTTAAAACGATATTTTTTTTAAATATTTCTCGCTTACAAGATATGAAAGATAGTTAAAAATTAATTCCACCCATAAAAAATTCATTCTTCCAAAAAGAAAACCCCCAAAATTCGCTATTCACTGTTGTCTGTTATCACTAACCGTAACCGTTCCAAAAAAAAATATATCTATTCGTACCCGTACGACACCGACAGCAAAAAGTAAAGTCGATATATTTGATTTCTTGACAATGAATTTCCCACCAAATTTTTAATACAATATTCTTAAATAAATAAATTTCTCAGAGCAAAGGACCATGGCAGGGTTACTTAAAAAGGCTCTGTGGGTCGCAGGTTGAGTATTGTTGGTCTAGTTTGATACAATATAAAAATAAATACAACTTGTGCGTACTATATTTGTACAAAATCCGAATCTATTGTTTCACCCTAAGTTAACATTTATGCACCAAATTTTCTGCAGAAATTTTTCCAGTCAGAATAGGAATAAAGTGTATAATTATTAATGTTATTTTTTTCCTCAATTAATCATAATACTCTGTATTTCCTTCGAATAGTCATAATAATATTTCGTTCTTAATTCTCTTTTGTACGCTTGTGAATTTAACAGGGTGTGAATTAAAATCACACATGACTAAAACCATGTCCTTAGTTATTATATATATTTGTGAATTATTTAAAACAAAGAGACAAAAGAAAATAAGCTATTTTTTAAATCTTAGATGCAGTTTTATTTCATAAGATAAAAAAAAAAGCATTTTTAATTAGTATATACAGTCTGAGGATTAGCTCAAACGGTACAATAAATCTGCAAATATAATAAATATTGATTGTTGCTATAATGAATGTTGATTTATTTTTTAAAAAAAAAATAGCCAACCCGGGACAATTTTAGTTCCAATAATTGTTTTTTGAAATATTGAAAGTTCAATAATACCATTATTTTTTATTGCTCCGAATTATTGTCTCATAAAATGTATTCGAATTGTTTCACCCGAGACTATAATATTGTAACTGCTTGTATGAATCTCATTCCATCCCTAAAATCAAGTATTTTGTTCATTTACCTACTATAAGCATTTTTTATATTATACAATATTAACTGCTATATAAGGATCAAACAAACCAATCCCACCTTGAATAACAGTTCACACTTCAACTACTAGATGGCGCTCTAAAATAAAATAACCATTACACCTGGGAATAGAGTAATTGAGAAAAAGTTTTTTAGAACTCTCTATGTGATGAACATTACAAATATTTAAACGTGAAAATAGGAAAAAAAAAAAAGAATGTTTAAATTTATTTTAGAATCTATCTCAGTTCTGTATAACGTTTTCTATTTCTAAAATTATTAGTAATTTTTCTTCTAAAATTTGTTAAAAGTGTTTAGTATTTAAATAAAGAGAGGTTGTAGCACTATTATTATTTTAAATGCATCCCAAAACTTAGTTATTCCATTTTTTGAATGCTCAGCAAAATTTCGACAGTAGAAGTTTACTTCACATCAGCATTGCCAAGGATACAGACAAAGCAGTATAATGTCAATGCAATATTTTTTGTTAAAAAGAAATCTTAAGCTAACTTTTTCATTTTCTTTACTTAAATCTTTTGCTTGTACTTTAAGCAATAATTAGAAAGTATATAAAACAAATCATAAATGGGAATCAGAATTGATATATTTAAGAATTTCTTTTTATTATAAGGAATACAAGAACACACATTAGAAAGCTTGCAATTGTTCCACTGAATAAATAAATAATCCTAAGTCTGATAAATCGATTACAATAACTCAAATTTCCAACAACATTTATTTTTTTTTTTTTTTTATTTATTTCGTAAATTTGGGAGAAAAATAATAATTTATTATGACACATAGTAGAAAGAATCTTTTAAATCGAATTCGTGTTAATTGCAATTGTATTAATTAATTACATTATAAATTGCGATTAATTACATTTTCGAACTTTACTTAATAAATTATTTGGATTCAATTAATTATAAACTCATCAAAAGTTATATGTTCCAAACATGCTTCTTTAAGATATTTCAACAACGAGTACAATGGCGTGTAAAAGAATGAAAAGCAGTGAGTTTTACTTAACATAATTAAAAATAACCCAGCATTTTAATTAACCGAAGAGCTAAAAATGTCTTATATTATGTCTGAAAGCTACAAAATAACATGATATGAACAGAAAGATACTATTTTGACTAATTATTTGGTTTTATATAGTGACATTATTCTGTTTTTGATAGCTTATTTTAACAAACAGAATTGCTGCAATATATTAGTGTGAATTTATTAAGCGAAATCTATTTCTGCAATTGATTATTGGGTGTGATACATTAGAGGAATATAAAACGATCTTCCTTTGTAACTGTACATGAATTGAAAACATGAAATTACGAAATATTATTTTATTATATCACATTATATCATTATTTATTGTATAAGTTTTGTACAAATTCCAAGGTTGTATTACTCGTTAGAAGTTACAAAAGCTGAAATTCTGGGATATATAAATTCGGGGTTTAGGGTACTGGCACACAGTTATGATATATTTAGTAAACGATTCCTTAGGGGGAACTCGACCTAAAATATCTGAAAATCTCTCTAGAATCCTGTAAAAAATTAACACAGATTTTTTTCATAATTCTCTCATTTACGGAATAATTCTTTCTTTTTTTTTCTTACGGTACTTTCCACGATGCATGAAATTTCTCTTTAATCAAATTAAAGAAACTTTTTTGCTCAAATAAATATGAATAGTGTTCAATGAAATAAAAATTTCTACAGCTTGCCATCAGAAGGCGTGTTTTGAACATTTATGTTTCAAATTAATGAAAATTACGTATAATTATGCAAATACATTCAATCTCATTCCTTGCATATCTTTTTCCGTTGTACTTCATAAAAATCAATGGATCGAAAAGTTTCTTTACTGCGTTTCCTAATGTCTTTTTTATGTTAGTAATTAGAATAAAGAGTAGCTGTTACAGTTCATTGAAAACAGTCTTAGAATTTGCTTTTCCTCTTTATGAAGTGCTTGTGAATTAAATTGTTCCCTTGCCGTATAGCATAAGCAATACTGTCAGATCCATATTTTACGAAATTCAACAACAAAGCTATAATAACGTTGGTAGAATATACTTTCAAGAAGTTTTTTATGAAGTTTCAAAATGAAATATGACCCAATTAGTTTTTGAAATATTTAATCGTACCTGGTGATATATTGGTATAGTAGTGTTTACTTTATTTTACTAAAATGTCGATTACCATACTGTTTTAAAAATCTTTATAAAAAAGAGATGCCAATATCCACATGTACGAAAGAATAGGATGGAAATTATTTTTGTCAATTTTCCAATTGTAATAACAGTATTTAGAAATATTAATTCAAATATGCATTTTTGAAAAAATGTTTGCTGAAAGCTGAGTTTAGAATCAAAGACGTTCTATATTGTAGTTTATTTAGGTTTAGGGATGTCAAACTAGTGGGTCGCGGGCCACATGGGACCCCAACGAGTATTTTTGAGGCCCAGCCAGTGTATAGGCATACAATAATGTATAATAAAATATCAAAATGTCTACCTGAATAGGAAAGATAGTAGCAGAGAAGAAATGTCGAGTGTCAGGGAGTAAATATTAATTTTTTTAAATCTTATATGTATGTTTATTACAACTCGAATTAAATTTACGTATCTTTGAATATTTATTTTCTTTGTGGCTCACCTTAAGTTAAACTTTGTTTATTTGGCCCAAGTCAGCCTTTGAGTTTGATATCCTTGATTTAGATTGTATCATCTGAAACCTATATAGAATTAATAATTATGTAGAATAATATGAATTTCTGTAAAGATATATAGTACACTTATTAACTGAAAATTTGAAGATGATCACGATCAATCGAAAAACTGTCACGAGACCTAATAAAAGTAAGTAATTCTTTTAAAAATTTGAGTTTTCATAAAAGATTAGTGACCTTGTTTGGAGAGCGAGAGAGTAAGAATGAATCAGAAATCTACCTCTTTTATAAATTTCGTAATTAATATTATTTTAATATAACTACAATTACTTTTTTTCATTATTTAAAATCACTTAAAGCAATATTGAAGTAGTAAACGCCAAACAATCAGATATATAAAAGGGTAAGACTGCAGAATAATGACATCAAAAACTTTCTTTCCAAATGGCCAGTTATGCGTATGCATGCTAAACTTAAAGAGATTCAAGGCTCTCCGCGTGCCTTAAAACAATAATTCTAAAAATTACCTGTCAGATTACTTGTCTTCTTAGCTGTAAAGGTGTAATTCTGGATTACACAATATTTAAACAATCTTATCACAAATAAAAAAATAAATTAACTTCCTTTAAAATACTTTTGTGATACAATTTTTTTTCCAATTGCTTTTATCAGCTTTTTAACGATCTATTACAACAGTTAAGATGATTATCCCGATTAATATTCAGTAATAATAAAACATAGAGTTACTTTTATACAGGATGTCCCCGAATGCCATGTACAAACTTGGAAGGGAGTTAGATAATATCGTAGAGCCATAATTATATACGAAAACATGGGCGGAAAGCGACAGCTGGCACTGTACGTGAGCTCGCAAGGTCGGAACATGTGGTGCGACATAGCCATCCTGTGATGACCATGTCGTGCCGGTTCCGCGTAAGCTAGAGGTGTGGGATTATCAAAATGATGAGACATAATAATTCTTAATACAACTTTTATTAAGAATAACTTAAATTCTAATTTGACAAATTTAATTAAAGTGAGAGTCAACGCCCAAATTAAACCACGTATTCAAGTCAGATCACGCAACTAGATCCTTTATCTCAATTATCATTAATAATCCTATTCGTCTAATTACTTATATCTAATATTACCTTTTTCAGTTCTCCTTCCTTTACCTAGATAATGATATCTATAAACTTTATATAAGATGATTCCAACTTCTTTATCTTAGGCTTCTATTCTTTCCAAAACTATCGGACTGCTAACTCTTGATCTGTAAGATTTCACACTAAGCTTTGTCACGCTATCGATCAGAATAATTCCACACTACTATCTCTAAGCTTGCCGCGCTATACCTTATCATCAAAGCTTCTATCCTTTTATAGTATATCTAATTTACATATTATCTTTGTTTATCTTCTTGGTATTGGGTTGGAAAAGTTTTGCCATTAATCGTGGCCGTCAAAGAACATAGGAGTTATGTTAGCAGAAAGACGCGATAGACGTCACAGTGGTTTCCTTATTTCAGACATGGACAACTTGCAATCAACTTGAGTCGTTATACGAACGTCGTGTTGGCGGATATTCACTTCATCTACGACCTAGCCAAAGGAAATGGACGTGTTGCTGTTCGGTTGTACGGGGAAAGATATCCAATGAGGCTGCAACCGAATCATCAAATATCCACTCGGGTGTATCAGAACCTGGCGGAACATGGATCTTTCAGAGTCAGGATTGACGACACACCCGTCAATTCTGAAATGGACCTGGAGGTATGAATATCCATCATTACTGCTACGATCCGTGAAACACCTGGTATTTTCGAACATGTCCGCCAATCCATATCGCGTCGGTGTAGCGCGGGCATACATGTTAATGGCTCCAATTTTAAATACCTCCTGGGATGCTTTAACGTCATACTTTCAATTTATTAGTGTTTTATGTTTTTGTAATAAAGTGTTTTACACTACATTCTGCACCGTGGTCTTTGTGTCTTTATCTCGCATGGGTTACGTTTCCGCCCATGCTTGCCTAAGTAATTATGACTCCTCAGGATGTTCTCTACCTCCCCTCCAAGTTATAATAAGCATACATACAGGACACCCTGTATGTATGCTTATTATAGAGCATATATACATATTGTAGAACATGTTATATTTCCAACCTTGTTTCAAAAGAAGTTCGGGTTTCAAATACAACGAAATAATCATATCACAAGTAAAAATTAATTTGAATTAATTTCCTCCAAAATATTTTTGCGTTTTAAACTGTTTCAATGGGTATTCCTTTTCTAAACATTTTTTCTCAATTCCTAATGTACACTTTTAACAATATTTTAATAATCTATTAAAATAATTAAAATAATTATTCTGATTGACATTTATTTGCAATAAAACAGAGTTCTGTTTTATATATATATATATAAATATTATGGAACATTTCGATGCAAACTTATCATTATAGTATTTGCAACCTCATACAATAATGTGACCACTTCTATTAGTCAGAAAACCATAGAAGCCCACTTAATAGACTGGAAATCAAATCCTAGACGTCTGAGGAAGAAATACAATAATATTAACTATGCCCCGCAGACGAGGAACTTTATCTACCCTAGAAGTTAAGCTTTCAAGTTAATTCCCCCTCATTTAGGATTTACTAACACTGACAGTTATCAATCATTTGTTTTTATGATGTTACAATAATATACGTTACTTCTATCGTGACACTTAATTTAAAAAATTATTTCAATAATTATGCATACATATGATTAGAATAATTTCTTATTTATTAATAAGTTTAAAACTGCAATGTATCTTTAATTTTACGGTTTATTAAGTATATAAATCTAATTTAAGAAGCATAAATTCGAAACATCTGAATAATTAAAAATGAAGTGCAAAGATACCTCTATTGATGCAATTAGTGTGAACAATTGAAACTTTTCTTTGCATATCTAGTCAGGCTATAAGATTTGATGCAGTCATACAGAAGTAAAAATAAAAGAAAACTTTGTAATCAAATTTAAAACCAAATATTTTTAAAGTTAATATTTACATTTAAATTTCACTATTGTACCTTTTATTTAAAAAGATATCACAAATCATTCAAAAGATTTCACACAGCTTTTAAGTCTCTTTGGACAATTGTATCTCGAGGCATGCAGTATCTCGATGGGAATTTCTATTGTTGCTTTTCTTAAGACTACAGAGAGAATACCCTACAAATCTCAAATAAACCGAATTTTTTTTTTCGCATTTTCTTAAGGCTCAAATCATTGTGGAGCTTGCCACTAAATTTCAGATCTGATAACAAATTAGTTTTTCAGATATTTGAAGTTTTCTGAGCTTAGGTTTTGGTTTCGGTTTCATTTTAAAGCATTATTTCACTCTTAAATTGAAGTAATTAAAAATATTTGTGAGTACAATCAACTCTTTCAGTGTGAAATAATTATTAATTACAGTTTTCATTACTAAAATCATTCCTGCTTGATTATGTTTTGAGTTTTTTGAGTTCTCATAGTTACTTAATACATATTAATTTCAAGGCCAATTTTTGAGATAAAAAATAGTTTATATAACTTAGAAGCTTTATCATCATTTTTTTCCAGTTAAGAAAATGAAATGAACAAAACGTTCTCAAGTTGCTACGAGATACAATATTTCGAAGAGATAGAATGCTACTGAAAATGATGAATCTAACAATACCCTCAGTTGATACTGCAATTAGACTTCCAAATAGAAGTATTCTAAATACAAGTATTGCAGATAAAACTGAATATTTCCATCATGTATCAAACTCCATTATAGTAAACATACTGTAGTTCTATATTATAGTATTTTAAAGTCGTGCAACAAACACTCAAACTTGCTAAAGTGCCCCAATTTAAATCTAAAAAAAATTAAATTTTATTTACAAACCTGACACTTTTTAGCTTAAGTTAATAGCATTACAGTGTTAGCATGTGTAGTGTGAACATAAATGCTTTGTGTTTCAAAAGGTTTGTGAAAATATTAGGTTAAGATTAAGCTTAATAGCCTGCCGTCGTAACAAATGCTATCAATATAATGCCAAAATATATTTTGAATGTAAAAAGATGTTTTCAGTCATATTTAATTAAATTAGTGTTTTAATGTAGAAAATACATTAGAAAGTAACATATTAAAAATTAGAGCTATACAGCAGTGTTTCTCAAACTTTCAGTACTGGCGACCCAATTTTCAATCATAATTTTTGTCGCCTCCTTTCCCTGTACAACAATAATGTATTTACCGCAACCAAAATGCACTTTGACGCTAAAGCTACAATGTGATCTCAATTATAAACTGTATAAGTATTAAATTTTGTAAATGTTACTTTTAAATAATATATATTTTAAGAAAATTACTTAAAATATATATTACTTACTTATTATTATGTTATTTTTCTTTCTCTAATTTTTAAATTAGAACAGATCGCAAAATGGTATATTTAATTAAAGATTTATTTCCTTCAGCATCCATTTCTAAAAGTACAAATGTCATTTGAAAAATAGTCTAGTCTATGTTGCTATCTATCATATCCATCACATCTGGTATTATCGGGTACGTTTGCATTAGTCTAGGCAACCTATCGGACATCTGCGAAAAACATGTAAAAATGCTTTTCCTCGTACAATTCCAGTCAGCTTAGGTCGACTCGATACTTCTATAGCTTCCGAATCTAGCTTGAATGTACATTTTATAATTTGCACGTTAATTGTAATTCACGGTCATTAAATGCTTACGGCAGTAGATTAAAACAAAATCATACAAACATTTTTTTAAGTCGTAAGCGATTATTCGACGATAATAAAGGAACAACAAGTACACAGACGAGATGGTTCCGAAAATTAAATCAAGAAAATATTCTCAAAAATACTTAAATTTTGGATTTACCACTACTGAAGTAAATGATGAAAACAAAGCCCCAGCTCGTTATGTGTTAAAACTTACAAATCTGAAGAACAACATGCAAAAGTTGTTTCTAAAACCATGTAAAATCATTTAGTCATGTTGGCAAAGAATTTTAAAAAGTGTTTTCTTGATGAGGACAACTTGGTAGCAAGTTACGAGTGGATTAGTGATCTATTTCAAAATACTCCAGAAGGGCTCTCAACTTCTGAAGATAAAATTTTCATAGATTTCACATCCAGTGAAAAATTAAAAGGCTATTTTGTAATAAATCGCTCTTTGAATTTTGGGTAGAGGTGGATGATGAATTTGCTGCACTGAATACAAAAGCACTTCGTATACTATTTCCATTTTTAACATCCTACCTTTGTTAAACCGGATTTTTCTGCAGTTGTTGTTTTGAAGACAAAATATAGATCTCAACAAAATATAGAAAAGTAACTCAGAGGGTAAATTTCTGATATTAAACCTTCCTTTGAAAAACTTTGCTCTACAAGACAAGCCCATAGAAGTCACTAACAATTATTAAACTTGTTCTTAATTTAGTATTAAGAGAAATTATTTATAAAATATCTTCTTCAGTACTGATACATTAAACGTATACTGGCTGAAGAACTGGCTCTTCGCACGAGTTCATTTTTCTTAAAAGTAAAACATTATTCTTGATATAATAGCTGAACTGTAAGGAGAGTAAAACTGCGTGCATGACATTGTATACAAAAATGTAAAATGATTTTTTTTAGAAAATGCTAAAATTGTAAATAGTTTTAAAATAACTGTAATTTTAAACCTCATAGAATTATCATTTAGAATTAATGTTAAATAATGAAAAAGAATATAAAATTCCGATGAAGAATAATTGTGTTACTTTTATAATATTTAAGATATCCGACTACGTTCGGAACCGTGATTTTAAAAAAGCGCATAAATGGGTAGTTTTCATGATATTTAGTGTCACTTAGATTAGAATACATGCATAAAATTGTTTTAAGGACATTTTGACAGAAATAAATTATTTAAATACAATATTTTGGCAAAAGATTAACTTAGAATAACCTTTTTTTTCAAAATGTTCTCCTTTTATAAAAAATGCTTCT
>BMAV01023019.1:111258-123474 GCA_019973955.1 Trichonephila inaurata madagascariensis | reverse complement strand
CGGGAGGACGTTTCAGCTCTCAACAGATTTAACGTGCATCGCTGCCCTACACGGCGGGTCTTTAGTGGTACGGGGCTCGAACTCGTGACAAGGCAAGCCGTGATCTGATACCCATACCACTCGGCTACCGCGGCCACATGGTGCGATGAAAGAAGGATGTGGTCGGCAGAATGGAATGAAGTTGTCTTTACTGACAAGTCACGCATATGTCTGCAACACCACGATGGTCGGATTCGAGTCTGGAGACACCGTGGCGAGAGGAAGCTGAACAGCTGCGTTATGCACCACCACACTGGTCCTGCGCCGGGTATTATGGTATATCACTCTCGCACTCATCTAATACGCATTGCCGGTACTTTAAACAGCCAGCGCTACATCTCCGAGGTGTTGGAGCCAGTTGTCCTTCCTTATTTAGGGCTTGGCCACAGCCATATTTCAACAGGATTATGCGCGACCACACGTGGCAAGCATTGTCCAAAGGTTCTTCGTCAATCACCAGATTGAATGGCTTAGCTGGCCGGCTAGCGCTCCGGACCTTTCACCGATAGAAAACATATGATCCATGGTTGCTCAACGATTGACCCAGATTACACCCCCAGCTGCCACACCAGATCAACTTTGGCAGCGTGTGGAAACTGCTTGGTCTTCTGTACCCCAAGAACACATCCAAAGTATCTTTGAATCAATGCCGAGGCGTGTGGCAGCGGTGCTCTCTAACAATGGCGGCTACTCTGGCTACTGATTCTGGCAGGAACCACACTTCACAGAAGTCTATAAATTTAATCATTTGATACTTGGTCAACATGTTAACTACAAAATAAATTTTATTGTGCTATCTCTTGTTTTTCTTGATGTTGCATTTACGGTGGCCAGCAGTGTAGTTGCTCATGCTGGAAACATGGATTGTTTAAGTCCAAGACCCAAATTGACATTGTTTGGCTTTGAGATTTATTTATGGTCCTCGTGAAAGCCAAACAAATCGGGAATAGACGCCTTTTGAATGGAATTGGAGATTCTGACGGTATCAGTGGAATACGTTGCAACACAGGACGATGTCTTCTTTACAATCAAATTGGTTGCTTCAAGATATATCCCGGTAATTCTGTTGATGTCCAAACGTGTACCGTTGCATTATCTAGGTGAATTGAAGTTACGCAGCAGAATAACCAGGGAAACAATCTTTAACAAAAGATTGTGTGGTGGCACTCTTGATAAATCCAGAGAATTCAAAACTGAGTTTTAAAATTTAGGGTTTCGTTTTCTTCAGCAATAGTGTCGATTATTTTAAAATACAGTAGATTACCTGACAACAACTCTTTATCTGGAAGTTTACTTCGTCAACAGCAACATATTTTCTGCCTAAGTAGCATGATTACAGAGCCAATTATTATCAAGATAATTATTCAGGATATACAGGAAGACACTCTGAATCAGTTAATTTTTGTCTGAACAAGAGTGAAAAAATTGTCTGTCAATTTGATACATTAGGTATTGAGATGCAGTTCTACTTCACCATTTCTAATATCAGCAGTTGGTTAGAAAATATTTGCGCCTATTTATTATCTCGCAATTGTACTCGCATGTTTATGGTCAATCAAAGCTTTTCGATATATCGCCATAAAACAATTGATTTAAATATTCATTAATCTCTTGAGCAAAAATAGAGCGAGGAATGACTGTCAATGTCTATAGAAATCAACAGACAGCAGCAGGATAGCACATCCGAATATTTTTTTCGTTGCCGTTAAAACTCGTAAAATTCTATGTAATGCTTCGAGGGAATATTAATAGTTCACTTGGATTGAATATTCAGATCGTCAGTCCTGAAATACGTCGGTGACCCGCTTTTTGGGTACCTACGTCTGTCGGTTAAGCTCGTGCTGCTGTCCAAGTTACTGTAATGCACGCGAAACCATTTCACCTAATTCCAGCAGTATCCGGCAAAGTTACGGGAGCTTCAGAAATATGATTTCAGATTCTCTTTTAGTATTTGTAGACGCAACCGGGGACTACTTTGAGTACCCATGAGCCTGCAAGTTCAGTCCTTGGAAGTGGACATTAGAGCCATCCGGCATTATCCGCCAAAGTTATGGGGATTTCTAAAATCCGATTTCAGATTCTCGTTTACCATCCTGAAATACACCAGAAACGCTCTTTTCTCACTCCAAGACTTCTAGGATAAGCATCTGTCACGATCCACGTAATTGACGGTCGTTCCGAATTATCCGGCAAAGTTACGGCAATTTCTCGGATTGGATATCAGATTCGGATTGCCCATCTTGAAATGTGCCAGAGACAAAGTTTTCACTCTCCAAAACTTTTAAGGCAAGACCCTGCCATGGTGTTTCTAACGTTCGGTCGTCCGGCATTATCCAGCAAAATTGAGGGGATTATTGGGGACCTATTCAAAATTTGGATTCCACGCTCCGAAATACGCCAGACATTCACTTTTCGTGCTCCTTGGTCAACAAAATCCACTTCCGCAGGAACACGCTCATTGCGACATTTTGCGAAATTTTCCGTTTCCTGGATTCTTCACATTTCCGGCAATAAAAAAATTATGACGTCATTCATTGAAATAAAAACTATCCTATATTTTAAGTTGGAAGAAGTGTCACACAATGCGCAAAATTATACTAAAATCGGTTGAGTAGTTTTGGAGTTCATCGCGAACAAATACTGTGTGGCACGTAATCTTTATACATAAAGATGATGCGTGCGAGTATATATATTTGCTACTTCTGTAAAAGATTTTATTTCAAGAAAGAGAATTTGATTACTTACATATTATACCGTTGAGCAATCTCGCCAAATGAAAAGCCGTCGTTTAGTTAAAAAATACTGCCAAAAACTGTCATCATTATTATTATCGTGTTCATACATGCGTGGAAAGGTTTTCCGCTATTAGCTACATATCACGGCATTTGTATAGAAGAAAATAGCCAATAGTATAATACATATGTACCAGAAATCATTTACCTGGGAAATAAATTAAAATCATAAAACTCGGAGGAAGTATGCAGATGATGCATATTCAATGCAGCTTTAGGTTGTAGTACTTCAAATTTCATTCAGTCTTCTTAAAGATATTAATTCGTATTACTCGTAGTTTTTATGTGAATTGTTTCCTTGTAAACATTTATAGAATTAAAAATACAATACATCACCATAAATACATGATGACGTAAAACGTAATTTGTAAAATCCACTTAATATATTCAAAAGGCAGAATTTTCATATAGATTAAATTTATTTCTTATGCATTCCACAGTTTTAATAAAAGTAACTGCTCCTGAATAAATACATGTTTAACATATTTACATATTTAAGGAATTTACATATTTAAATATTATAATCTATTATAAATTGATTGTATACGTGTGTATGCTAACATTTTACACTGTGGAATCCATTGTTTTAGGAATTAACAGGGTATTTCGTGAAATAACTATACCACGTCAGTCCAACTGCATAAAATTATTGGAATTTATGATTTAACTAATCATTTTATAAAATCATTGCCTAACCGTTAAAGTATTAAGTACACCATGTTTTGCGTTTCGGATAAAATTTTTGGAATATTTTTTTTTAAAAAATTCATAAGCCTTTTTGCGAGGACTAAGTAGACAAAAAGTTTTCGAGCTATGAGTTGTGAAAATATTAATATAACTACAGATGCATTATATTTTGTTATTTTTCATAACTGTTTAAGTAATGCGACAAACATATTTTACTAGATATTGTATTCTTTTTCTTGTTATTTATGAATTAATTCAGCGGTAATGTGAGTTATATATTTTTGAACAGACTTCAACTATTTATATTTATAAAACCTGCTTTAATGTCAAATTGTTGATTTTTCTCTCTAAAGGTCTATGATTAGTTAATTTAGAAAACAACTATAGTTATTTCAAAATATAAAGGTAAACAGTGGAATATTTTTGTGTTTACATAATTATGTATTGTTTATATTTTGTTGTCAAATTCTTGACTTATTTAGTTAATGAATGACTTGTTCAGTTATTTCAAAGAATACCAAGGTATTCTGTAAAATAGCTGAATTACACACTTTAAGCGTATGGCATATATGATTTATTTCCCGTTTTTATAAATTACAAGCTTAATAGCACCTTTAAAAAAATATAATATTTTTGGCTCTTTAAATTGTATATTTTTAAACCTTTTAAAAAAAGTGCTAAGGTAAGCAAAACTTTACCCAACAATATTCATAAACACACCTCAAAAGTGAAATTGCAACACCAATAAATAATGCACGTAGCATCATGCAAATTTCAGAAGTGCTAGTGGTGAGGTGGGTAAATAAATGATTAAAAAACAGGCAAATAAAATCATTATAAACCCATTTATTCAGTAACTAATGTGCCCACTACGGGTAGCTATACCAGCATCAATCCACGGGGCATTCTATGAATTAGTCCATGGAACTTTGCAAACCACATCCACTGCTGTACGCAGAGCATCCACTGTTTGCGCTAGTGGTCATAGTTTTATGTCATGTCCAATGAGATCCCACAGGTGTTTGATGGGATTCAGACCTGGAGAGTTTGCCAGCCAGGCAAGGATATAAAATCCAGTCAGGTTGTTAAGAGTTCACCGTGCAACACTCTGCCTGGCATTGTTTTGCTGGAATACCGTGTTTGAGTGTATCCTACACCAAGGGAAGAGCAACAGACTCCACAACCTGTGTGACGTAGCAATCCGCTGTCAAACGGTCGTCAGTTTGTACCAGAGACGTCCTGTGATCAAAAATTATGCCACTCCAAACCATAATGACCGGTGTACGATTGACTTAACGCTCGGGAAAATGGGTTGGTTCAAAGCGTTCTCCTGGTCGCTGCTATACCCGTCAATGGCTATTATTCCTACACAGACAGAAACGAGATTTATCCGTGAAGAATAACCAATGCCATTCAATGGTTTACGCACGATAATAATAACACCACGCCAGGCGTGTAGCCCTATATTAAGTGGTCAACAGTACTCATGTTGCTAGTACTTGTCCACGTAACTGTACTTTATGTAATATGTTGCGCATGGTTTGGGTGGACACTTGCTCCTAGAATCAACCGGCTTCGGTGTGTGGCTTGCTGTGGAGAAAGTGTCTCGAATAGTCAACTGGCGAATACGCCAGTCTGCGCGCACACCACTTCCTCTTCGGTGTGCACGTAGATCATCCTGAATCCACCGTATGACACAAAGCTGGATGGTATTCTCGTACTGCCCAATACGAGTAGCTATTGCGCGCAACGACAAACCCAGTTCATGAAGTTCAATAATACGGTCATTTTCCCTGGTCACAAACTAAGGATATTGAGCTCGTTGGCGTCTCAGAGGCATTTTCTGAGCTTCTGTGAAAGTGATAAATGCTTCGCAAAACCTCAGATGCTGCTTATGAAAAGAAAATGTTGCTGGCCTTTATAGCCCAATATGAGTACCACGTGATAAGATGCACGTTAAAATTTAATCATTTGCATATCCATCTCACCACTATCGCTCCTGAAATTTGTTCCTACGTACATTGGTTCTTGGTGTTGAAATTTCACTTTTGAGGAGTGTATAATATTTATTAACTGTAAACTTTTTTTAAATTTTAAATCAACATTATCATTTCTTGTTATCGGTACGTTTTCAATTAAAATATCGACTTTTACTTACAAAAATACTTTTAATTTGATATATTAAACTCGGTCTTTTATCTTTAAGAATCTGCTTGAATTTTCTCCCGAATTTATTTAGAAAACTAATTGCAAAGGATGTATAATTACTTGAGAGAGAGGGTTATATTTACGTCACACTATAAAACAACACGAAGTTTAAAAGATGATGGTGATAGACCTCGCAATTTTGAACCTCTGTCAATTGATGAGGACTCCACCTGAGCTGTGGTACCCCTCCCCTCCTAAGTACTACACCACACCAAAGCCTAGGCAAATTTAGCAGGCATCATCCCCCTGTACACGACTGGTCTTCAACGGCACTAGAACTCGAACCCGTGATCATAACTACTAGGCTACCAGGGCCATGTAATATCATTTGAAATTTGGCGTTTATTTGTTTACTGCATTTCTTATTGAAGCACAAAATATATCTGATTACATTTCTCTTTAATGCAAAATGTGACACTAGCCTGAAAATTTACACACACTCTCTCTTTTGTAATACCACGTTGTATGGAGTGGCTTAAACACTTTTTTTTTTGTATCAATTGGCTTGGGATAAAAAAATGTAATGCAATAAAATCTCTTGGAGGATTTTTGTAATTTTAGTCTCGTAAAATCATTGAACGTGCATTTGAAGAGAAAACTTAAGTAATTTCAGACAAACAGAAAATCTCCGAATGTATACCGATACTAGATTAAATAAAATATTCCTTAGTAAATTTTTTTTTCTCGAAAAATATTTTCGAAGCTTTAAAGGCATGTAGAAAAATATTATTTTCAAACACTTTGAATAGAAATCTTTGCAAGGTGTTTGATTACTTTTATCTATTTTGCAAGCAAATTCTTTTTTTTTTTCAATATGATGTGTGTATTTTTTTATCTTACCATAAAACATGAATATATTTTCAATATGCTGCAATAAAATTAACTTTTTCCTTTTCCAGGAAAAAAAATGCCGATTTTTATCAAGTTTTGTTGTAAATGTGTTTCATTTGGGAAATTTTACATTTTCTTATTTCTTTTAGAAAAGATTACTGATATGCTATAATTATATTTCACTAATATCAACAAGGGGAATTTATTATTTATTACGTTAAGAAAATACATCTTTTACCTAGTACCTACTTTTCTTTTAAAATTAAATTACATGCGAAAAACAATAATTTTTTACAGTAAATATATGTTTGCTTGTGAACTGAATTTAAGATTATTCCCTGTACTGTGTTTTAGTATTTTTGCTCTTTGTGTATGTAAATATATGTAATTGCAGCGTAACTTCATTTGCATTGATTTTACCTGTGAAATTATTTTATTTGAAGGATTTTGTTTGTTTACTTGAACAGAGAAGCATTCAAGTGTCCGGAAACAGTTTTTTCTGCGGGTTTTCGTTAGATGTGTTATTTGAGTATCGTAATGAAGATAATTATGTTAAAATGTAATTGTTTTTCTGAGTTCTTTAATAATGCTCTACTTTATGCTATTATATTCATAACTCAATTATAATAACATATATTTAACTAGTAGTATTTTATATGCATTGTTCGAATTAGCCACTTAAAATGTTGATATTTGTGTGTTCGAAATCTTTTTTTTCTGTAGGTCATCCTTTTAATCCATTCCCCGCCAGGTAAATTTAGAGCGTCGTACACTGGGTGCCAAGATTTTATTTTAAAAAAAACATAGAATTTTACAAAATATAATAATATGAAGTTACTGATAGTATTGAAATGGCATTTAAGGTCATTATCATTGAAAATTTAATACTTCGAGATAATTCGTAGCTGGCGTCACTGAATAAGATTCTTGTGCTGAGTGCCACTAACGAGTTATTTCGTAATGTTTTTGTTTTCAATAAAAATCTTCATATGTAAAGATTTTTCTTTTCATTCTGTGTGATTTTACTAGAACGTCACCTAATTTCATCTGGTGACAGTTAGATGTGTAATGTTATGTCCGATTTTCATACACATGTGGCAGATCTTCACTGGGAAAAACCAATAAGGCGATGATATTTATAAAGAGTTAAAAAAGAATAGAAATGGACTATGGTAAGTAATAATTAGCAGACCACAAGAAAATCATCCATTGGTACAAGAAAATCGCTATATCAGCTTGCAGAATACATACAAGCAAAGTGAAATCGAGGGAATAAAAAGATGAGGATGTGCCGATTTAGGGAATCGGTTATTATACATTTCTGTCGGTGGCAATGCAGGAGAAAGCTGCAACTATTATAAAAAATACGACTGGTCTTCATCATTTAGAATATATTCCCCCCGCAGAATAAAAAAAAAGGATGCCTACAAAGCCACGTCAAATGTGTACAAAGCAAACAATAAATAAATAAAAAAAAAAAAACGTAGGGAGAATAGGTATTTTTTCCAGTGTGTCCCAGCAGACCAACCTTTTCCATTTATCCTTGTTTTAAAACTCATACACAGCAAAAACAATAAAAAATTGTTTTTTTATGTTTGGCATACATTCATATATATATAATTATTACTTATTATCTAATCGTCTAAGTTATAATTTTAATAATAAAAATTGAAAATTAATATGTTTTTTTTGTACTATATACATTTTTCACTGATCCTTTATATAATAATTCCTAACTCAAATGGAGATATGTAATCAAGCTAAAATTTCCGCACAAACTACGAGATACTCGTAGCTGGCAATGGGTGAAATTCTTTAGATTAAAAAAAATTATCCCTGATTTCATGCACCCAGGTTTTAATTTGATTAATGTTAAAATCTCCCAATAAATAAGTTTCCTTTTGAAGTATGTAATTTACGGTTCAGTATCTAAAGAAAGAGATAAAAGCATTTTTTTAAAAAATAGGTTGCTTTATTCAGAAAACATTGAATAGTGAATTAAAATTTAGACAGGGTACAATACCAATGTTATTGGACCCTTCCAAAGTATTATGGGCCATATCACCACATTTAGCAAACCTTTCATTTTACAATGAAGCTTCTAGTACAATAAGTTCACACACAGTTTTATAGTTAATACTAGTTCGAATAGTTTTAAGAATGCAATACTTATTAGATTTTACCTTCATTATTCCAAGTAATCAGATATATTCGCCTATTTATTAAATACAAACGTACACTTTTTTTTATTTCAGTACCAATTTAATTACCATTTCCAAGATTTTTATATTCAATATAATACCATTCACAAATGTATGTATGTAATCTCACGCAATTTGGCTCAAATTTAATATATCAGTAATTTATTCAGAGCAAAAAGTAATGAGATTAGCAACTATTTATGTATAAATATACTCAATTTCGAAAAATTGATTTTTTAATCAAACTGATCAACTTTTAATTCAAATTATAATTTCTCCGAACTTTTCAACTTCTTTCAAGAACATTTAAATAATTTAACCAAAAAGGATTCTAATATTTACTCTCAAACAATTTTATTTGAATTCCACTTTTCTAAATTTAAGAAACAAATAAATTCAAAAAAAGATTCTAATTATAATATTCTAATTTGAGTACCATTTTGCTGAATATAAGAAAGAGCTGAATTAAGAAAGATACTAATGTTGTGAAAAATTGTAGAAAATATAATACATTGTAAATAAAGATATTTTTAAGGTTCAAATTTGGAAAGTTGAGCATAATGCTTGAAAGTTTCCATAATCAAGTTTGAGTAAACGAAATTGAAGAATAAATTATTCCCTTTTGCATTCATTTAATAAATGAACTAGTTATTCATTATTTCTTTCTATAAAATTTGAATAGACACGCATTAAATTACTTTAAATGACTTGGAAACTTTGTGTTTTAAAGTTGTGCGCGGTAGATATATGTTTATATAACACCATCTCGATATATCTTGTTTCCAGCCCCGAATGGAATAGTAACATACAGGAGTATCATCACACATATTCTACCAAAATCAAAATATTAACTAGCACTTTTCAAAAAACAAAGGTTCCCCAAAAGTTAGAAGGGGAAAAAAGTAGACAGTAAAAAATGAAAAAATTCTTAAAAAGTACACTAGACACAAGCATAATAACAATAAAGAAAACTTCACAATTAAGTAGAAAATGAAAAAGCTCATACACAAAATCTAAATATAATAATTTCAAACATATTGCATCAATGAAGTTACGTATATAATTCGAAAGTAACAGCTTATATAGCAAAACCATCAAACATTTCTTTTTAAAAAAACGGAGACTAAATGTTACAGAACACCACTATATCTAAAATTCACAATAGTCACAGCTTTTTTTTAGATCATAACTGTCATTCACTTGATAGTAATCCTTTTGCATACAATAGATTATGATATTTTAAATATATATTCAAGATAATATTTCAATCAACTAAAAATATTTCTGTCCATTAAATATAAATGAATAACGTAAGTTTATATTTTATTATATAATTTTAGCAAAAAAAAAATAATAAATAAATAAAATAAACTATCAATGCATGATTTAAAATCATTAGAATAAAATAATTTTGACAAACAAATGAAATAATTATTAGAATTTCTTGGGTATTTTCGTCCTATCGCAACCATGCCAACTTTCAAGATAACTCGCCAAACTGACATCCTCGATTTCGCACGTGTTGTAAGAGCTGAATTGGCAACCATGCGCTTAATTTCACATAATGTCGCCAATACGGTTGCGATAGTACGTAACCACCATTCCTTTTCATAAATTCTGACGTAATTCCACTTGGATTCATTTTATATAATAACAACCATCCAAAACAAATAGACAGAACCAAAATAGAATAAAACATAATAAAAAAAAATAATGCAAAAAAGTGCTAAATGAAATGCAAAATATAAATCGAAGCACAGCAATAAGCTTTACATAACCATATACTTATTTATATATTTATAAAAAGCTCACTTTAAAAACTACGTATGATTAGAAGGTAGCGTATCAAAACTTCATTTCAACGTCACCATCGATGACACATGACCTTTTTTTGTTGTATTTTAAGTGAAATTTACTACTTATACACACATTTATACCACAAAATTGCAAAAACTATTCTTGATGGCTGTTTTATTTTTCCTTTGCAATTGTTTGGGTCCAGTTTGAATGCAACAATATGCAAATAGCAGCCGAAAACGAAGTTGATAAAAATATGTAATAAACAGTCCTTTTATCTATTTTATTTTTGCGTGTGTCATCAACCATTTTGTCTCAATCTGGGGATAGAACTTTACATGATTTGATGCTATTTTCTAGTGCTATATGATAATGATAAACGTTAAGTACACACACAAAGAGTGTAATTTTATTACATAAAACACCATATTATATCTACGAGTTTTGCTATACTGTGTGAAAAAAAAAATGTTTTTTCTTCCGATGAAATTAAGTAACTTGCTATTTATAATAAATTATTATTTTTCTGATAATTCATATAAACAATCATCGAAATATAATCCCTGTATAACAAATACAAAATATAATAGCTTCATTTTTTTTTAATTCTATCAAATAGAATACTTTTTTTTCAGCGAAGTATTTTTGTACTGAAAAAAATGCATTAATAGATGCATTTTATTTTTCAAAAACAAAACAAAAAAAATTAAAGTTAAACTTTAAAACAAAGTCATTTTTTCATCGTTTTCATTTTAACATTTTTTAATATTAATTCAACAAAGGCGAATATGTGAAGCGTACGTATGAATTGTGTGTTGTGTGTGTTTTTTTCCAAATTTAAATAATTGAGTATTAAATTTAATCGTAATATTTAACTCTGAATTTCAAATGGCTACAGTTTTAAATTTAAAAGATTAATATAGGAAAAATATTTTTTTTTTCAGAAACTGAATGATTTTTTGTAAATTTTAAAATTCGATACTTTTTTTAAACATACTCTTAATAGAAAGTAATATTTTGAAATTAATAATGTAAGAAGTTATCACAAATTGGAAAAAAAAATACCACTGTATTATTTATTTTATATTTTATTCCAAAAAAATTTTCCCTTTGAAAAATCTCCTCTATTACTATAGCTGAAAATGTATTAATAATGACTAAAACATGAAGTCATCTTAAACATTACCAGGAGCTACTTAGTTTACTTCAATTTGTCTTAATCTTTTCCCCTTGTTACCGATTTATTTTACCATTTAAGTTCAAAATGTTAATCAAATCACAGAAATCTTCTTTTTTAGATGTAACCAATGACTCACACACAATAGTTTATTCACGAATATTATCTATGAATAAGGAGAGCAGAAAAATATATATTTCTCTTTTTTTCAATATGGTTACAGGAATCAAAATCACTTGAAAAAAAAAAAAACGATTTTCCTTTTGCGCTCAGAGAAAAAAGCGCACAATTTTTTTAGGGTAATATTCCCAGACTGAGACTTGTAGGTTTTCGATATGTGATGTGAGCATTATGTATGAAATGTGGGCGATCCTCCACTGACTACAGCCAGAGTACCGCTGGGGTGATGTCCACCCCTTTTTTTGAGGTGCTTTTTCTTGTTTTTCTTGGAACGACCTGCCCTTCTACGTCTTTCATTTTCATC